>CACRXK020010249.1:0-17932 GCA_902702795.2 Paramuricea clavata
ACCAAAATCACGTCAATCAAAGATTGGCTAATGTCTGTGATGCGGGTTGGAGATTCGATAATTTGTTTGAGATTGAGTTCTGACGTCATTTCGGTTAAAGATTTACATTCTCGACTTGTTGTATTCAGCATGTTGCAATTTAGGTCTCCCAAGATGATGGTCGGTTTTAGCATACTGAGAGCATGGACGTACTGAGGTTTGAGAGAATTTTCGAAACAGTCAAGTGGACAATCTGGAGGACGATAACGGACACAGGCCAGTAAGGACTTAGTTTTCTTATACTGCAAATTAATCCATAATTGGTGGAAGCTTGTGTCAGAGATCTGAGTAAGTTCTTTGATCACCGATGACTTTATGTTTTTACGAACGTATGCACAAACACCGCCGCCTTTCTTATACAATCGATCCAGGTGATGTAATTTGTAACCATCGATTTCTAATTTCTTATTTGTTACCGTAGTGTTCAAACATGTCTCGGAGACAGTAAAGACGTCAATTCTATTTGTTCTAACGAGTTCTTTCAATTTGCCGTCGTCATTGTAAATTCAACCGGTCTTCCTTCTAGGAATAACTTTACTGCGAGGCTACCTAGATACAAGCTGGTATCTCATCGGCTGTCGAGAAAGGCATAGGTTATACGTTCCTTTGGGCTTCTGCTGTCACAAACTCTCACGGGTATAACCTTTAAACAAACTCTAGGATTCCTCGCATTGACCACTCCAACTGTCGCTTGTGCATCTTCACCCATTGCATTGGTATGTTTCGTCACATTTCCGGGTGATGGAGGCTGAAAGGTTTCCTGCGCTTATTTTAACATCATAGTCCTCTTTAGCTTCCTCTTTGCTTTCTGTTTCAGGTGGGTGCATCAAATCATGATGTTCCTGGCCGCAATCCTTTTTCCTGCAAATAAATCGTCTTTTGCACGACCTTGTAAAGTGCGCTCCTTCAAGGCATCTTTTACACAATTTCTTTTCTGAGACAACTTTCAACTTTTCTGGATACGAAGAAGTCTTGAACGTTTCGCACTTCAAATCGCATGACTTCCAGAACACATGGGACAAGGTGGATAAGTTGCAGGACTGCCGCTTCTCGTTATTCGACTCTTGTAATCTTGCACGTTACCTTGATTAGCAAAGGTTCTAATCTCATCGCCTTTTGATCGGTTGAGATATCTCCTCTTTGTTTCATCTTGTCTTTTCTGAGACATGGAGCTATTAGGTTCATCCCCAAACACGTTACTTAAGCGATCTCCAGCCGACAAAATCTCCAATCTCATTGAAATCAGCGAAATCTCCACGAAATCGACGAAATCTCCAAACTTTACTTGTCCTCTAGATATTACGAAATCGCCGGCTTTGTCAGCCCACCTCTTCAGATTCTGGTTTGGCAACTTATTCATTAACATTTTAATGTATCTTCATTATCCAAACGACACACATTATGTTGCCCCAAGCTGGTAAGTGTTCTTCTAACATCTTCTAATTTTCTAGCTAATTCCACGAGATTAGGAGCGTCTGCTTTTCTTAACTGAATATCCCTTTACTTGTTCACGTTTGCATTCATTATCATATGTGGTTGACCAAATTCTTACGTAATGTATCCAACGCCGTGACATACCGCTGATGGACCAGTAAACTCACACAACTTTTAATTGCTTCCTATGTCTTTCCTTCACACTGTGCTAGCAAACGAGTCAGCCTCTGAGAACTATCTTGTACTTGGCTTTCAATGTTATCACAAACGTTTGTCATAAATTCAGCATGTTCGGCTGGATCACCACTGAATTTTATCAGCTGGACTCTGGGTAAAGATGGTCGTTGTCTAAGTGACTCCGCTAAAGTCATCCAAGGATCAAAATTACGCTTTCGTATTGCGAGTGGTAGCTGGTAGTGCGACGATTGAGGTGGAATAAGCCAATTTGGTGGAACATATGACTGATACACTAAGGAAGGCACTGGCTGATAAACATATGTTGGTTGCGGTTGGTTGTCACTCGCAAGGGTGTTACAAGCAGAGCGCTAGCGAGCAACCGGAATGGTGGAACTGGTACTCAGGACACAGGAATTAACAAGGGGTTGGGTGTTCCGTTTGGTGGAAGCTAAATCGTAAACTGGAAGGTTTTTTATTCTGATCAATGTCACTGCTAGTGGGACAGTCGATACCACCGACTGCAATGGTATTATACTGGCCAGACGTTCCAGCTGTCTTCGTAGTGGAACTTGAACCTTGAGTAGGCGACGCGGTATTCTTGCCAGCAGATATAATGTTCAATTCTGATTTCTTACACTCTCTAGGTAAATAAACGCCAGTGCCTTGAGCAACACTATGCTGTATTTCTTGTTCCCCTTCGTCATCAAATCTTCTGTTTCTATCTTGTGCTTTATCTCATATAACTTAAGATCGGTCTCGACATCCAAAAGCTGAAGTTTCCTCACACTTTCTGCCTTCCTCAATTACATTTCTCTCTCAAACTCTAGTTTCCTTCTTTCTATTTCATACTGTTCCTCTTCTATCTGACGTTCAATCCTTTGCTTATCTTCAAGAGCTTGAACTTTTAACTTCGCTTCTTCTCTTTGACTAAGTCTTTCCTTAACACTGCTTTGTCTACTTAATGCAGTACTAGCATAACTTCTACGGGTATTAGTCCTGCTACTTATGGCGGATCTAGCACTCGATAATCGTCTCTCTTCATTCTTTCTATCATGATATCTGTTCATACAGCCATTATACCATATGTTAATGTCTTTCTGATTATTATATACAGTATGTCTATAGCAATGGCTGCTTTTTATCTAGATATTTCTCATGCGCATCCGAAAACTTCTTAAATGCAGTCTCGTAATCGCTCACGGCTTGCTCAACAATGGCAGAATCTGTTTCATTAGCCACAGCATCTTCTAATTATTTAGTTTTCTGTTTTACATTGTCCAAATGTCCGACCTTACGTAATTTGAGATCCCTAGCATGTTCAGATCTTACCTCGTCTTGACCTAAAGTTCTGTTTGCTATCCTGGATCTCGACCATGTGTTTGAAGATATACTTTCCTCGCCAACAGCTTCCTCATTCTCTGACGACATCATCGATCTTCATACTATACACTTCATCGTCGACAAGTTTAAATTATGTAAATTCTGCTCCAGTTAATCAATATTCGTCTTTTAATATTTGTTCCTCGATATATTCATAAACCCGACAAGTTCACATTAGATAAATTCGTTCGATTTAAACTAAATACAATAATTAAACGTCAATACAACTAATGTTAAAATAATGGAAAATTACTATCTATAAATGAATAGTTTCTTTACCTTGACGTGGAGACATTCTAAATGTTCTAAATATCTAAAAATTCTATTTTTCCCTTTTTACTCTGTAAAAACCTTCCCGAGGGCTGCAGTCAAGGACATGAATCACCAGTAGGGAAGCCAGCCTGACTATTTACTCCGGCTATGTTAATTTTTCCGAGTTAATGGTCTGTAAAAACAATTGATTTGTAAAGAAAATAATAATGATAATGAATTGAAATTTACATAGCAGGAGTAAAAAGTCGGGCTGGCTTCGCCACTGTGAATCACTATCTAAAACCCACGCTTGAGAAGAATCCTGAACTGATTGTGCTACATGTCGGAACAAACGACATCCCTAAGAAGAATCCGTCGGATATAGTTCACGAAATTGAATCACTGGGTAAAATCATTGTAGAAAATGGATCAAATAAAGTTGCAATTTCTTAAATAATTCAAGGAGTAGACCAAGTACTGAACACTAAGGTAAAGGAAACAAATACCCTGTGGGGAACGGCCGGTTCGGTCCCGCTCAGTTCGATCCCACAAGATCACAAATTCACTCACAGTTTAGTCATAAACATAAAATTATATTTCACAAAAGATTTAGCTCTCGCTCACTTGGCTCACAATCACACAAGACAGAAAACCTGCACAGACACTTATCTTTCAACCCAACAAAAAGGATTATATGAGTTCAATTAACTAATGACGTAGTTCGAATAATAGGCTCTAGTTGAACAGTACATGATAACACCTAGCTTAAGGCAATTTCCGACACAATCACCCATGTAACTTCAGAAGGAAGGCACATGAAAGGAGGAATTGTCTCGTCAGGTAAACATATATATATATATATATATATATATATATATATATATATATATATATATATATATATATATATATATATATATATATATATAGGTTAGTTGCATTTCGGAGGTTAGTCCTTCAATGCTTAAAGCCAGCTATTAGTCTGGCAATGTTGTATGTGAATGTTGTGGTTTCCCACGTTTACGATTCCACTCGTGTAACGTTATGTAGTGGTTTTTCAGTTGTTTTCAGACGAGTGTATACCAAACTGGGCAAGCAGAAAATTCCACTTGATCGCGGCTGGGATTCGAAGGACTAACCATCCGAAATGCAACTAACATCATAACTTATTTAACAAGTCGTTCTCAGCTTGACCTTGTAACTCAGACGGTAGAGCATCGTTCTAGAAATACGAAGGTCGCGGGTTCGAATCCCAGCCGCGGTCAAGTGCAATTTTCTGCTTGCCCGGTTTGGTATACACTCGTCTGAAAACAACTCAAAAACCACCACATAACGTTATACGAGTGGAATCGTAAACGTGGGAAACCACAACATTCACATACAACATTGCCAGACTAATAGCTGGCTTTACGCATTGAAGGACTAACCTCCGAAATGCAACTAACATCATAACTTAACAAGTCGTTCACAGCTTGACCTTGTAGCTCAGACGGTAGAGCATCTTTCTAGAAATACGAAGGTCGCGCGTTCGAATCCCAGCCGCGTTCAAGTGGAATTTTCTGCTTGCCCGGTTTGGTATACCCTCGTGTGAAAACGACTCAAAAACCTACATATATATATATATATATATATATATATATATATATATATATATATATATATATATATATATATATATATATATATATATATACATTGCGCACGCTCACTGCTTGCAGTTTGAGCACTCTGGCATGGTTTTGATGTCCCACAATCGTGAGGCATCAAAGGTAACTGTAAATAGCAGTTACTTTCATCCTGCTCGTCAGCACTACACTGATGAGGCCCATAAGGGCCGAAACGGTACCGTCTGTAGTTAGATATTGCTCTATGGCCTATAGGTCATATTGAGCGCTCTACAGAATGAGCCATGCCGCTTACGCATTGCGCACGCTCACTGTTTGCAGTTTGAGCGCTCTGGCATGGTTTTGATGTCCCACAATCGTGAGGCATCAGAGGTAACTCTAAATAGCAGTTACTTTCTTCCTGCTCATCAACACTACACTGATGAGGCCCATAAGGCCGAAACGGTACCGTCTGTGGTTGTATATATATATATATATATATATATAGGGTACATAAGTTCAGTCACTTAGCTGTCTTGCACAGGCGCTTGTCTCTTGATCTTCTCCTTCGCTTGTACGGCCGCAACACGTTTAGGGCGGAACACCGGTGCTTCAGCACGTAATGCATTCTTCTCGGAACGATCGCACGATAACCCTAACGGATAGAGATGCTGGATTGGACATTCTAGGTGATCTTTACCTGCCCGTAACTTCACAGCTCGCACAATACCATCTTTTCCCTTCACTAATACCACGACAATCCCCAAAGGCCACTTTCCACGATTTCTCTCTTGAGTCTTAATAACGACAACGTCTCCAACTTGTAACTTTGATTCCGTTTTTCCGCTCAAATCAAATCAAATTTATTTTAGCCATAAAAAAATAATATCACACAAAAGAAGCAATAAATATACATTATACTTGGCAAGGGAGCCCAATAGAAACCGTAAGGCTTATTAATTTTGGGCTACCGCTGTTTATACAATGTCGTTCTCTTAGTGCACGAAAGTATTCTGCAGTTCAACGAGACCACAAATGATCTTTGCACTTTCTTAGATATCTCTTGCCCTTTCGTAAGTCTTTGTTTTCCACGACAGCTGGATCTTGCTCCGGTAGCAAGATGGAACCTTTGAAGAGAAATATATTGCCGGTGTCAACACCGGTAGTTGGATATCTTCTCCAGGTAACTGAGGGGGCGATTGTTGAGAGCCACTTCGACATCCAACACTACTTCGCACAATTTTGGCCATGTAAGTAAACCATTTCCAATAGACTTGTAAAAGGAAGACTTGAATACTCCTATTAAGCGTTCAAACTGTCCGCCCCACCATGGAGCTCTGCTGAGGTTAAAAGACCATGGAATGGAATGTTCAGAAAGAAAGCTGTTCAGCTTCTTGTCTCGGTGAACCCTTTTCAGCCAAAGAGCCGCTGCAACAAAGGTTTTCCCGTTATCTGAATAAATTCGTTTGGGACGACCACGACGTGCAACAAATCTTTTCAAGCTTGCGACAATCTCTGTTGCTTCGAGGCCAGGCAACACTTCCAAGAACAGGGCTCGAGTTAGAAAGCAGGCATACAGAACAAGATAAGCTTTCGACTCTACCTTTCCTTTGCGACGATAGCTAATAAAACCTGCGAAGTCTACACCAACGGATTCAAACGCTCTTGAACCATCGGTACGCGAAGTGGGTAACAAACCAGGCGGTGGTTTCGAAAGTGCTTGGGCTTGAAATCGTTTACATCCGTAACACTATCCAATGACCCGCTTTGCTAGGCTTTGTGGACGTGGAATCCAATATAACTCACGGATTTACGCCATGGTAAGCAGCATACCACCGTGTAAGGTGTCGATATGGGCTTCTGCTATTAATTTCTATTATATTAATTTTCTAATAGCTTCCACGCGAGTCGGACATGTTTTTGTGAGCTCCGTTTATTTTATATTTTTCTACTCAATATCCACATTTAATCTTATCCACATTTTAATATGTTGATACACGATGGTGATACCTATCTTTGGACCGGTTCCTTGGCTGACTTAAACTGCTTTGTTGGTGAAATTTTAAATCTTAAAGGGAAGTGGAGCTCTCCAGGAGGCGAAGCGTAGCTGTTTTGTGCTACAAACCCTGACTTTGTTATTAAATGGTTTGGCTGGCGGTCCCAGAAACTTGTGATTCAAGAAGACAGTGCTGAGAACTTTTTAACACAGAAGTTTGAGAGCTTGGTGAACAAGAGTAAAGGAAACAAAGCTGATAGCAAGAATGGCACTGATGGAGCAATTGTTAGCGATGGCGATACAGTATATCCTGATGTACTGGAGGTATGTAAATGTTCCTGCTCTGTTGATCTAGAGGGCTTGAAGCTTGAAATAACAATCTTAGAATCGCGATTATTTGCCGCAATTTCCAAAAATGAGCTTGAGTTAGATATTGATTTGCTCAGAGTTAAACAGGAAGAATCGGAAGCCACTATAAGACGCCAAGACGATGTGATTTGTAGTCTTAACGAAGAGAACCAATTCCTTAAGCAAGGCTGTTGGCTCTTGAAAAGTCGCTTCTCAAGATAAATTATAATGTCGATAAAGACAAAGAACCTGGCTCATCAGTTTACAAAGTTAAAAGTATTGACAAAGCGACCGCTTTTCATGCCAGTGAACAATCTAACAAAAGTAACCTCAGCTCAGTTAACACTGAATTACTTAATACCACTCATGACAATATTCTTGCTCGGCATAATAACAACGGACAATGCAATGCCGATGATTTGAATAATAATCAAATTGACCTTGCAATTGATGATGCTGTGTTTTCCCCAAAACAGCAGAATGAAAATAATACACACAAAGGCATAAATTTGAACTTGCAATCCGAATCGCAGCAGTCAACCAGCATAGAAGGGAATAAACCTAGATATGATCTGTCCCCAAAAACCTCTCATGACAATAACCTTATTCGGCATAATGACAACAGCCAATGCAATGCCGACGATTTGAAGAATAATCACATTGACCTTACAAATGATGATGCCGTGTTTTTCCCAAAACAGCAGAATAAAAACAATACACACAAAGGCTTAAATTCGAACTTGCAGTCGGAATCGCAGCAGTCAATTAACAGCGAATGAAAAAACCCAAATACAATCCGTCTCTAAAAACCTCTGTCCCGTGCCCTTTCTCATACGCCGTGGTAGATGTTTTAAAGGCGACCGATGCGACTTTAAACACCCAAAACCATCTGAAACACGGAAATGCAATATACCATGTCCTTTTCTGCATAAAAGAGGGTACTGTCTGAAGAAAGAGATGTGTGATTTTTCCCACGACAAATTGATACGTAACTCATCCCCCATGCCCTATCCAGGCAATTATGCTTCTCCTGAGTTTTTATCCCACCGATTCACCAAACCATTTCCGCTGTACCAGAATTATTATTACCGAGAACCTTGGAGAAATTTCCCCCATTGAATCCTTTAATGGAAATTCCAACCCCTATATGGTCACAATATCCAAATCCCTATCCTCCAGCCATACAGCCCCAAATGAGTTACCCAAATCAGTACCCTTCACCAGGGCCTTTTTTAACATACAAGCTGGGTGGGGCAAATGCCCCCCAGTCCCCCCTTGTCCCCCCCCCACGAAATCACATTTTGCCCCCCCAGGAAAAATCCTTTTTTCCTAAAATTATACAAACAAACCAGCGAAGAATAACAAATAGATAAACGGAAAGTAAGTTTCAGGCTTTATCCTTTGTACTTGTTTAACAAAATCGATTTAAATTGTTACGTTTTTCTACCACTAAGTAATAATGAATTATTGTTAATAATTTTTTATTTTTTGGATGCTCAGAATGCAGGAAATAGCATTTACGGGTTTCAAATTTCAAAAGTTTTCTGGGGATTATGCCCCCACACATGTCGTGGCCTTCGGCCATTGGTATTTCCCTCTAATAATCAATGATAAATTACGGTTAATATTCTTTTTTACTTATTGTGCGTTTCTTCCTTCTAAATATTTCAAGCATAAATTTCAAGCATAAATTTTAGAGCAAATTTGGATGTTCAGAATGCAGGAAATGGCATTTCCGTGCTTCAAATTTCAAAAATTTTCTGGAGGAGTAGACCCCCACACACCTGACCATTGCTATCCTCCTCTGATAAGTAATGATAAATTATGGTTAATATTTTTTTACTTTTTGTGTGTTTTTTCTTCTTTTATTTCAAGTACAAGTATAGTTAGCATACATTTTGGAGCACATTTGGATGCTCAGAATGCAGGAAATGGCATTTCCGTGCTTCAAATTTCAAAATTTTTCTGGGGGAGTACTCCTCCAGACCCCCCCCCCCATTCATGTGTGGTATGTTGGCCACACACATGCCCTTCAGTCATTGCTATCCCCCTCTAATATATTATCTCACAGAAAGGTCCCTTTTCAAAAAATGCCCCCCCACGGGAAAATCCTTAAAAAAGCCCCTGCCCTTCAACCCTGATGATGAATTACACCAGACCGCCCAGGCGTTGACAGGTGATTACGATTCATCCAAGTTTGTTTGTCCCTTCCTTAACAATGTTACCATAAGATACCCGATACCGAACTAAATAAGATACCCGTCAGAATTACTCCACGCACAAGACAGCACAGTCATATAAAATCTCTTAGACATTGCAGCATTTTGAGAGCTATACAAGTAAATAAAACTGCTCCGAGTCAACCACGCTTAATTCCATGTTGCTCAGTGTTGAACGCCAGCTCTTTGGAAAACCTGATGCTTTTGCTGCTTTGTGCGCGGACATTAAGTGCAATAACATAGATGTTTGTTGTATAACCAAAACATGGCTCAAACCGACTATACCTAGCTCCCTCGTTTGTCCTCCCAATTTTTCGATCATTCGAAAGGATAGAACAGACTGTCGAGGAGGAGGTGTCGCGATCTTATGCAGGAATGATTGGAGAATGCAGCTACTACCTGATCTGGATAATCCATTCGAATGTTTATGGACAAAAATTATTACACAAAACTCTGAATTCTTTGTTGCAACTATTTACCACCCACCTGACTATGAGTATAATGAGCAAGACCTTATTGAATTCCTTATCGACTCGTGCGAACAACTATTGTTATCTAAACCGAATTCAAATATAATAATTGCTGGTGACATTAACAATTTAAATATTCGATCTGTTCTTAATCAACTTCCATTTACCCAACTCGTTAAGAACCCTACGAGAGGGCTAAAAATATTAGATGTCTTTATTACAAATGTCCCAAACTATTAGAAATCTGTTAAAGTTTATAAAAAGCTTGATGAGATCCGACCATGATATGGTTATCACATACCCCCGAAACAAAGTTCAAGCAATAAGGACAAATTCCTATTTCAGAGATGTGAGACAACAACATCAATTGAATATGCTTCGCGAACTTGAATCTATTGATTGGAACACGATAATTATGAATAGTCATAACCTAGATGAGATAACCCTAAAATTTTATGAAATAATATGGCCAAAATTCGATAAGAGCTTCCCACTAATTAAGGTCAGAACGTCATCACGCGATCCTCCGTTCATGTCTCCTCTTGTGAACCACCTTCTGAATCAAAGGAAAAGAGCCATACAAAACGGAAATACTGAAGCAAATACACCATTGCAAGAAAAAAATCAACAAGTTAATTCGGGAAAATCAATTAAGTGCAGTCAAACAGGAGTTTGGCAACCAGAAAACTGGATCGAAAAGTTGGTGGTCTAACGTAAATAGCATTACATCGAGGAAAAAGAAACGTGATGTATCTGTAAGTGCTTCTCTTAACCCTAGTGAAATTAACAAATATTTTCAAAGTGTGAATACAGACCCAAGATATACGACTCCCGAGCCTCTTCAAATCTCCGAAGGAACAAGAATTCCTTCGTTGTCAATTCATGAAGTTCAACATCTTTTACTGAATCAAAAACGGTCTTCATCGGGTCCGGAGAATCTGCCATATTGGTTTTGGAAATCGTTTGCAACTAAAAACCAGCAAAGTACCTCAGAAATGGAAATCCGCTAATTTATTACCAATCCCTAAAGAATCACCATTAAATTCGTGCAACCAGTTAAGACCAATCACTCTGACGGACATCATCATGAGACTATTCGAGAAATGCGTGTATAAATCTGAAATCGAACCTATCACAAGAAATAACATTGCTCCTGACCAATTTTCTTATAAAAAGGGTCACAACTCAACTATGGCCCTGATTAAATCCCAACATCAATGGCTAGAGTGGCTGGATAAAAACGCTAATTATGTTAGAGTGCTGTCGTTCGATTTCAGCAAAGCATTTGACAGTGCACGTGCCCCACGATCTTTTGTTTGAAAAAGTTAGAAAGCTACCATTAATCCGTATGTGGTGAACTTGTTAATTAGCTTTCTAGAAAATAGAATACAAAGAGTAATGGTTGATGGAATGGTTACAGAATATTTATATATTAATCGTGGTGTCCCTCAAGGGACTGTTTTAGGACCAGTTCTTTTCTCAATAATGGTTGATGATATTAAAACTGCTGATCCTAGTAATGCGTTAGTCAAATTTGCTGACGACTTGACGTTAGGAGTGCCTGGCAACGAAAGTGGTGACACATCTCGATCTGAAGCTGCCTGTTTACAGGATTGGGCGGAAGAGAATAGAATGCCCTTAAACTTAGAAAAAGCGTACGACATGGTTGTTCGCAGACACACCTCAGTAGTTTTGCCCGAGCTTATCCCTTCAATTAAGCGAAAAACATGGCTAAAGCTTTTAGGAGTTACGCTACAAGATAATCCGTGCAACTGAGATTTGCACTTCGACGAAATGCTCAAAAAAGAAAGTGTTTGCAAATACTATGGACTATCAATTAAACAATTAGATCTGCTGTTTGATAGCCTAATTATGTCGATATTCACTTTTGCTATTGAGCTGTGGGGTTGTGCATATGACGGTAAATATTAGAACCAAATAGATAAATTCATTAAACGTGCACATAAGAATGGTTATATATCAAAACGAACACGCATGAAAGAAATACGTGATAAGAGAGATAAGAAACCGTGGAACAAAATAACATCAACTGAGGACAATGCATTGCTTGAACTGCTGCCGGAAGAAAGAAGTAGGTTACTTAGGCCTAGAGGGCATGAGTATGAACTCCCCCTAGTGAGGACAGAAAGATTAAAAAGGTCGTTGATAAATCGTTGTCTGTATAACTTTGTTTAGATTTTAATGTATTTAAAACGTTTTAATACTTTTTACGCTTCTTAACTTACATTGTAAATATAACTATCTAGATCAATTACCTTTCGATTGTAAACTCAGACGGATGTATCTGAGTATTTTAATAAAGACTATTATTATTATTATTATTATTATTATATCTGATAGATCAGTTGGATATAGGCCCTGAATACGACCGCGACATTCGATAATTCCTGCTGTATTTTCTTGTAAATTTAATTGAGCGCTGTCAAAAACCAATTTTGGATGAGCCTTTGCTCGGGCTTGCTCTCGTAGGATCCACCAGTATCTTTGTCGTTGTAATCCTTCCGCCGTACGAGAACCGTAAATCTTGGGCTTTTGCGATGAATTGTGCACGAATATGGAAATCCAAGCAAACACGCAAGATAGTGGGCAAATCACGTTTTTCTCACAGCTCATCGAAGACATCAGGTTCATCTTCAACGGTGGCAAGAACAGATTGACTTATCTTGGATTCAGCAGCAGATTCTACCGATATCTGCAGGATTTTGGGCTGTGGGTAAATATCTCCAACCATTAACATCATGAGCTTGTATCTTTTGAATTCTGTTAGCAACGAATTGGCAGTACTCCCCATTGCCACAGACTCAGTGGAGAGCGACTGTACTCTCGAACCAACAATACACTCCGGTTATAGGAAAGCCTTCGATTGCCTCGCGAACATTCTGGACGAGATTCACCGCCATATGCCCAGCAACCAATTCCAATCTTGTAATAGTTAAACCACGTTTCGCCAATCTTGATTTAACCGTAACAAGACCTTGACTAACTCCTGATTGCTGTCGAACGACGGCGTACACTGCAGCACAAACACCATGTCGCCAAACAAGTGAAGCTCCACTGCTTCGATGGGCTCTCTGTGGGGACCAAGGTACGGTTAAAGGTGACGCGCTCGGGTAAGGAATCTTCACACGCTTTGAGGGTGTCTTGGTTCCCAACCAGTAAGATGTTGCTCGATAACACCTCCAAGTAAGAAAGGCGAAGGTGCTAGGCCAAACAATGCACGTGTAAATCGATAGGTTTCCACTTCGTTTGAATCGAGGCTCTTCAACCAGTAGAACCGAAGTGCATCACGATCACCATCTCTAATTCGCACTTGTTGAAAGGCTTTGCGTTAATCACCGGTCAAACACACTGGGTGAAATCTCACACGAACCAATCCATTCCACAATTTGTTTTGTAGAGCGGGCCTGGGTCTAGGCAGTCGTTAAGCGAAGGGGAATTTCGGCCGGCTTTTGCTGAGCAATCGTAACCAATTCTCATCTTTGTGCTCTCGGCTTCATCACGGATAACGGCGCGGTGAGGCACGTAGCATTCTCTTCCCACGGCTTTTTCAGGCGCCCTTTCAACAACCCCTTTGGCGAGTTGTTCTTGAATGATTGTGTCATACGCTTCGAGATTTCCGTCTCGTCTCAATTTATTGTTTTGGCATTTCATACGAGTGAGGCTGCAGCCAGAGCGATTGGAGGGTAGCGGTGTGTGGTTGCCTTTCCACGTTAGGTTGGTCTCGTACCAGCCTTCGACTGGATGGCGGGTCAGCTGCTGACGAAATTCCTTGCAGACCTCCCCCTGATCGCCGGGGGGTGAATCTTCCAAACCAACCACGTCAAGAGTACATAAACGGTCATAGTCATTGGTAGTGTTGACTGCGAGAAACCAGGTTTTAAGATCGGCTCCGTCTCCAGGTGCCATTATAGTCCAGCTAAAACGTGTTAATTCAGCGACTGATTCGCCTTGTCTACCAACTCGTGTCTGGGTTTGCGTGCGAATTTTGGCACATTCGTTTGCGCCAATTATCAAATGTACAGGTAATTTTCTATTATTATTATTATTATTTTATTATTATTATTATTATTATTATTTAAAAATATTTTAAAACGGTAGCTCTTCAGGTCTCGTAGGCACCTGTTTTTCAAGAGGCCGTTTATTACAGTATTTACAAGCTATATAAATATAATAACACAAATATACACACAAAAACAGAGAAAACATAACGAACTTAATAATTGCATGCACTACATTTGTATCTAAAAATATCCTATCCTATTTAAATATTTACAAAGTTACCAAAAGGAATCAAATGCCGTCAAGAACACGTTTAAATTTGTTAAGGCTAATGCCTTTTTCTTTTGCTGTAGTTGATAAGTCATTCCAAAGGGATGCTGCTGAATAACTGAAGCTCTTTTTCATAAAATTTGTTTCAGGTTTTCCAAGATCATAGTTGTTATTGTTACTTCTTAAATCATATCTGTCATTTATTTTAATTTTGAACATGTTGCAAATTGATGATGGCATTTTTTCGTTTCGTATTCTGTGCATAAAAATCGATTTATTGGTTTTATAGCGTTGGTTTAAAAGTTGCCAGTCTAATTCTTTTAAAACATCCTCAGAACTAACTTCATAAGTTTTACCAGTGATGATTCGGGCCGCTCTGTTTTGTAATTTCTGAAGTCTGTTTTTTAAGTAATCACAACAGTTATCCCAAACCAAGCTACAATAATCAAAATGTGATGGCACAATGGCATTATATATTTTTACTAAGGTTGATTTGGGAACAAACTGTTTTATTCGTCGCATCATTCCTATTCCTTTTGAAGCTTTTGTGACAATATTTTGGATTTGATGATTCCATAAAAGATGTTCATCAATAATTACGCCTAAAGTTTTTGATTTGTGAACCCGTTTAATGACTGATTCACCAAGTTCAATTTTAGGGTCCGTTAGTACTAAGTTTGAAATTCGTTGTCTTGAACCAATAATCATGTATTCAGTTTTATCTTTGTTAAGTGTAAGTTTGTTTGCAAGTAACCATTGGTGTATATTTTCTAAGTCCACGTTAATGCGTTCTTGTAGTTCGTCATTTGTTTTGCCATTGGTTGAAACATTTGTGTCATCGGCAAACATACTTGCTGAAGATGAGGTCAGGCAGTTTGGGAGGTCGTTTATATATAGTAAGAAAAGAAGTGGCCCAAGATTAGAACCTTGGGGTATTCCACATTTAACTGTTCTTGTCTTGGACATTGTTTGATCTACCTTACATATTTGAATCCTGCTAGAAAGATAAGACTGGAACCAAGCAAGCGTATGACCTCTTATTCCATAACAATGCATTTTTTAAACAATATATTATGATCAACACAGTCAAACGCTTTCTTGAGATTCAAAAAAATCACTCCATTTAACAAACCCTTATCCATATTCATTAGCCATTGGTTCGTGATGTTAAGTAGAGAAGTTTGTGTAGAGTGATTTTTCCTAAATCCTGCTTGTTGTTCTGCAAGAATGTGATTAGTTTCAAGATAAATTTCTAGTTGCTCTGTAACTAATTTCTCATATATTTTAGCAACTGAGGATAGAACCGAGATTGGTCTATAATTATCGCAATTAGTTTTGCTTCCAGCCTTATGAATTGGAGAAATGATAGCAATCTTGAAGTCTTCAGGAAATATACCAGTGTTTTTAGATGCGTTAAAGATTGCTGACAGGGATGGGTGCTATTACTTCAGCAGCGTCTCTTAGAAGTTTACCGGGTATTCTATCATGCCCTGCTGATTTGGATGTTTTAATTGTAGAGAGCAACTTATATACCTTAGTTAATGAAACATTTTGTATCGTAAATTGTGTATCGGACTTAGTCACGTATGACTCAAATGTCCTTGAGCTCTGTGGCATGTTATTAACCAAACGAGATGCAACTTCGTTGAAATGTGAATTTAAAGCATCTGCAATTTCCTGTTTTTTAGTCAAATTTTGATTATCGTTCTGGATTTCAGATATAACAGTTGTTTTTGACTGTTTGTTTGTAAGTTTATTAATTGTTTTCCACATTTTTTTTGGGTTGTTATCACAGTCATTTAAAGTATTTGTAAAGTAAATTGCTTTTGTATTCTTAATTAATCTATTCAAATCATTTCGTGTGCGTTTATAAGCATCATGGAAATGTTTTGATCCTGTCTTAACTGCTTTTTTCTTTAAGAGTGGATGTCAGCAAAAATCGGATATTTTAGCAAATTCGCGGCAACGGTCGAGAAATCGATTCCGCTCATATTTTAACTATATATAGGCCCTAATGTAAGAAATACCACTGTGTAGTTTGCTTGGTGAAATACGGCTTAGTATTCGGGAAAATCGCAGTTCGAATTAAATTCGCTAATTTTGAGCCGATAATTTAGGTTAAGTTCAACAACTTCTCGGGGCGAAA
The DNA here is from genome assembly GCA_902702795.2 of Paramuricea clavata. Taxonomy (NCBI): domain Eukaryota; kingdom Metazoa; phylum Cnidaria; class Anthozoa; order Malacalcyonacea; family Plexauridae; genus Paramuricea; species Paramuricea clavata. Next base: position 16,356 of record CACRXK020010249.1, read on the forward strand.
CAAAATAACCCAGCGCTGTAGTATTCTCACACGAAGTTAATTGCTATCTTAATATACAACAGGTAGAGTTTCAGCCATTATTGTTCGGGTTTTTGATTTTTATTGCAGTTCTCTTTGGAATACATAGGAAGCCTCTCTCAAAATATGTTCAAAGTAAACTAATTTTTTTCCATGTGCGACGAAATTTTTTTTACTAAAAAACAACCCACAATCGCCTTTAAATGGTGTATTTTGTGAATCGTTTACAATTTTCTTGGGGAAATTATTTTTCGTGATGCAGCGCGTCCCCAAAGTTGTAAGAAATTTACAAATTTTGCCTGTCGGCAAGATCAATCAATTTATATATTGTGTACATATGTAGCGTTTATAAAAGCGGCTCAGTGTTTGTATTTTAAATTAAGAACAAACTGAATGTTCTACATTGTAAAAGGAACTGACTAATCACAAACTATGTTAAATTCCCTTTTTAAATACATCGATTGATCCATATAGTATCTACTAGTGAGTGCATAATATTGGTGTCTATTTCTGTCTATCGTCAAACTCACATTTTATACGAGTTATTTCGACAAAACGAATATTTTATGTGTAATAAACAAACCGGACGTAATTCACTGACATTTTCAAAATTTCCTGTCCTTTTCAGCTACTCGTCTTTTATGCTTATCATTCCGTTAATGACTCAAGTTGTTGATTTTTTCCCTCCACTTTCTCGACAAACACAATATTAAACACAATCATTTATTTTTGTGGGAGAGGGGTTCGGGGTTGTGAAGAGTCCATTTACAGTATATGACAAGCATCATGCCTACTCATATGTCACACCCTATTAGCTGCACTGATTCTGAACTGGCACTGATAATCTGACCAAGATTCACTTGGACAGTCCTAACCTGACCAACTGGAGCACGAAACACCAGTATGGACAGTCCTTACCCTGACCAATCGGAGCACAAAACCCCTATGGACAGTCCTTAACCTGACCAAAGGCACTAAACCCATATGGCCAGTCCTTAACCTGAACATGGGGGGTAAACCCCCATGGCCAGTCCTTAAATTTAGATATATTATGTGTGACATATATTGAGTCTATGGGCCTGAAGTTGACATTTTATGGAGACTTCATCCCGAACCACAATTCTTTATTCTAATCATTCAACAAGAATTTACAAGCAAAAATATTTTCTATGCACCAATAATATCCACAGTGAATTACATACGCTAGTCTACCAACAATGTTTGTGACTTTTGCACTTGAATGTGCTTCCTTGTACTTTTGATTGTTCCAGAATAATGTCCTTGAGAATTACATATGCTAGTCTACCAACAATGTTTGTGACTTTTGCACTTGAATGTGCTTCCTTGTATTTTTAATTGTTCCAGAATAATGTCCTTGAGATTGGTTGGCAATAACAGCATCCCTTTGTACGTAGTCATCCACAGTATTATATATACCAAAACATACAATACACGTTTATCTATCTATATCTTTCCATGGGAACAGGTATATTGTCAATATACATAAGAATGTTATTCATAGGCGTACCGGGCGGGGGGGCGGGGGGGGCGGCAGCCCC
>CACRXK020010250.1:0-17931 GCA_902702795.2 Paramuricea clavata
AAATCCCAAGATTGGATTTATTGAAACTAGTCATTAGCTAGTTCTTCGTTAAGTAGTCATTAGCTAGTTCTTCGCAATTAAGTAACAGAAAGACAAATTAATCAAAGTTATTAACCATTTCTGACACAAATAGTATTTTCAAAATATAGCACATATTTGATATTATAGTCAAATATTATAGTATAGTGTACTGACAGTACTGTATACTATGTATAGATTAAAACTACAGAAAACCTGTACAACACAAATATGAGTAAAGTTTTCACGCTCCATTCAACTGTTGTGATATTATACGCATTAAGTATACGTTTCTTTGCATTTCCTTTGTAGTATTAGTATATAGCACAGCTCTGAAACACCAAAACAATATTCGTACACTCCTAAACGGCCGCCATGTTGTATACAAAAATATACGGATAAAAATTAATTTTTGCAAAATTGCAACATTCCATTGTATTACCAGCAACCAATCATATTCATTTCTGACATGGATTATTCCAGAGCCTTCGTTTCCTTCCCAAGGATCGCAGGCTCGGGGAACGAGATTGCGATATTTTGTATTCCTAACATACGAGGAAGTAGACTTTCCAAAGTCCTTTCCAGACCCTTCTATGGCGCGTTTAACTTCCGCTGTGGAAAGGACTTTTGTCACTTGCAGCGCGCCAAATATCACCGGTGGAAAAATCCACCGGTGACGTCATTAACTGTGTTTACATTGAAGGCCGAAGCGGTTTACATTATCGAAGGAGTCTTTTTTGTTGAACAAATGTGTATTATTGAAGCAAACAGAGTAAATAAATATTTTGTAGAACAAAAAAACCATGTGAAAATACACAAACAAACATTACATTGTCATTGAGTATAAAGTACAGGGCGTAGAAATAAACTTTAATACTGTCACCGAAGATGCATCGATCTGATGATTCTAAAGTTTCTTCACTAGTTTCGGGTTTAGTTTGGGTTTCTTCATCTCGATTACTGATTATTACAAATTCGTTTGTTGAGAGACAACGCGTATTTTTACTGTATTTTGAACTCCAGCGACGTCTTCTCGTTGATCACAATCGCCGCCTCTCTGCTTCTTGGTTTACAGTTAGTTGTCTGATTCTTTTCAATTAGATTAATTAACTTCTACTACGTTAAAATCGCTCGCGAACTGAATCAACTTTCTTTAATAAGTCTAATAAATTACTATTCTTGTCGACACAATTACGGCACACATTGTTTAATAGACTAACAACTGTCAAGATTCAACAAGTTTTTACATGCACTTGTTTTGTTGATACATTAAACATCTTTCGACGCTTACTTGGGACAGTTATTTCGTTTCCACACTCGGTGCAAACTGTTTCATTCGAGGACAAAGAAATATAAATTCTTGAGAATGTTTTTGTGTTTTGTAGACCCATTGTCGGCGCGGTGAAGTAATTATATGAAATGTACACACCCTTTTTAATATGTCAAAATTATTCGCGCCAAAATTTTTAATGCGATTTAAATTCCTGCAAGCGACACAAGTCGACCACTCGCGAATTCGTCACAGAAAAAGGCTAGGACCTCGAATTCGTCGCTCGAGTCGCGCGCTCCCTCCCCCATGGTCGACTTGTGGCAAGTCTAACGAGGAACTTCAAATTTTATTTGTAGACAGCCAAAAGGAATTTGAAGACACCAACGAAAACGAAAAGACAGGACAAATATTTTCCAATTACATAATTACAAAAATTTGATACTTTTGTTAATTAAAATAGAAAATATAATAATAATAATAATAGCTTTATTCATCCATCTTAAGATAAAAAAGTACAATGGACTTACAATTACTTGTTTAAGAAAGTATATATGCTGCGGATATGTCTTTATATTACAAATTGTTGTAAGATAATTTAGAAAACTAACTAAGAAGTTAAAACTAATAAATTCTTTAATCTAATAAGTTCTTCTAATAAGTTAAAACTATTTATACATATTTACAAGCTCTACCTGAAAATGAATGTTTATGCCTTTCAGTTCCTGAGAAGAATGATATATTGCGATTCCGGTCAATGTTCCTTAAATTGTACTGATTGTTAATTAATTTTGGCAAAACACTGCGACAGGGATGGTGTGGATCGTTCATAAACCTATCAACTTCTCGACTAGTTGCCTCTTCCCTTCTTTCGTTCAACGGTGGTAGGTAATCTTTTTCCAGGCCAAGGATTCTTAAGCTCCTGGATTGACCCGCTCTATTTCATCTCGCAGGTAATTAGGGAGTCCCGCCCAGACAGGTGATGCATACTCGAGAATTGGTCTTATTTTGGATTGATAGGTAATAATACCGACTTCAGCTGGTAACTGCGATTTCCTGCATTCTCTAAGATGGTAAAGGCGTTTATTTGCTTTACGTGTAATCTCTTCAACATGTGCGTTCCATTTTAGATTATTTTGGAACGATACGCCAAGTAATTTAAAAGCGTTGACCCTTTCTATTAACTCATTTCCAATACGAAGACGTGGTGGTTCAGGTATAGCGTCCGTGAACGAGATCCACATGTCCTTAGTTTTTTTAGCATTAATTGCCATTTTATTTAACACCGCCCAGTTATTTATTTCATTGATAGATTGTTGTAAATTACTATTAGAATCTACGCTCACTATTTGGTGTTGTGTGCAGTCATCTGCATACTTATTCGTACTGACTTTTAGTTGTTCTGGTAAGGCGTCCTCCAAATCATCAATGTAGGTATTAAAAAGAATGGGAGATATTACAGAGCCTTGCGGGACTCCGGCCGGGCATGTTGCAATGGATGATAAGGTACCATTGAGATTTACTTGTTGAACTCTTCCGGAAAGGAAACTTTTAATCCATAACCAGAAGGGTTTATTTATGTTCATAGCTGCTAATTTGTTCAAAAGAATATTGTGATCCACAACAATCAGTGGTATTAAACCAGGTTTGGGTAGTTGATATTAACGCAGAGACTGTGCTTCGATGTTGAGTAAACGCGTGCTGGTTATTCTTAATTTTCAGGTCTTCAATATTTAACTGGAGCTGGATCTTTTCCAGGATCTTGGCAAGATGGGGTAAGACTGATATCTGGCGGAAATCATTGTTAATGTCTCTCGGCGGTTGCACTTTAGGAACAGGAAAAATTAGGGCATGTTTGTAGAGTGATGGATAACAACATTGACTTATACTACAGCACACAATGTCATAAACCACAGGAGCTAGGTCTTCGTGGTATTGTTTGAGCATCCATGCAGGAACCTTATCGATGCCAGTTGCTTTTCTTGGATTAAGATGTTTTAAGACCGCTTTAACTTGGCCAATAGAAGGAAGGGTTGGTTTGTTATTCTTATGTGGGTGGTTCACTTCAGGTATTTCAAAGGCGACATTCGTGTAACGGTCCGACCATGGTTTAGTGAAGGCTTTCTGAAGTTTTTCAGCTAAGTCGGATAAGTCTAGGTTTTCGGGCCCGTGTGGAAATTGGGTGTGGGTTGTGTTTTCGGCATTTACTAAAGAGTAGATACAGTTATACCACTTCGATTGATTCGAGGTACGAAATTCTGAGGCCTTGGACCGATAGTAGGTGGCTTTAGCTTTAGCTATAAGATTTGCCACTTTCTCGCATAGTTGTTTGTATCTTGGCTGATCCCCACGAGAAAAGGCCTTCTGACGAGCTTTGATTTGCATTTTAATATTACCGGTGATCCACGGTTTATCAGAGTGATGTACTCTGATGGTTTTTTCAGGTAAGAACTCGTCAAGCATCTTGATTATAATGGAGTTATAAGCTGATACTTTCTCATCCACATCCAGTGCTGAATATACAGTAGTCCAATCTTCAGAAGCTATTCAGGGAGAGGTCATTTAAATTTGCTCGTTTCATCAATCTAATTTTTTTTGACGTAACCGGAGTTTTCTGTCTTTTAATGGGCTTGATTAGAAGACATTGGTGGTCGGAGCGTCCGGTTGGGGGGAGATGGCTAACAGTGTCAAAGAGAGGGAGCATATTTGTAAGGATTTGATCAAGAATGTTGTGTCCTCTAGTCGGTTTAGTTACGGATCTTTTTAAATTAAATCTGTTACATAGTTCTCTTAATTTTAGTTGATTGAAGTCCCCAGCTATAACAATTCCAGATGAAGGACGTTCGCGCAAAAGACTATCTATACAAGTAGTTAAGTATTCATTCATATCGATTGCTTGTTCGGCGGATTGACCAGGAGGGTAGTACACAACAGCAGCAACGATTGTACTGTAAGGTCTAGGGGTTCTTGGGGGTTTTAACAACAACCATATCACTTCTTTGTTTTCTTCTTCGAGGTGAGTCATACGCTCTGTTGGTAAACAATTATTCACGTAGGCGATCACTCCACCGCCAGGAGACTTTCTATCGCGACGAAATATGTTGTATTTATTACCGATCTTAACCGAGGAATCACCGATATCATCACTTAGCCAAGATTCAGTTATCATTACCACGGATGGGTCATAGATCGATACAACAGCAGCTAATTCGTCTACCTTATTTGTTATATGGCATACATTTGACAAGAGGAAGGACAGGACTGAGGACTTTCCGATGGTGGGGTTTGTATTAGTCTTAATGTTAATTAAATTATTAAAATTTACACTTCTCTGAGATGTATAATTATCACTTGTCCGTTGGATTGCGCCTAAACGAGGGTTCCAAACTGGTCCAAGGTGCGGTTGACCAGCTGTAGGTAAGCTTCCCAGGACTCCGTTTCTCCAAGCTGTAACTCTGACTTTGATTGGAAAGGATTCACTTTGTATGCCGGGTTGATTTGACTTGCTCTTGTATCTGTATAGTCTGCTGTTGTTCTTGGTTTCGGAATCCACCGATAGCGACCGCTTCGAAAAATCTTTGAGGGAAAATTTGCTTGACGATATTGATGTTTAGGCTCGGAAAACTGATTGCGCCGGTAATTAGGTTTCGAGAAATGCGTTCTGTTAGTTGAGGAATTATGCATTGGATTCCTCCTATGACGATCCATGTTGGTGTTTAAGGCGGCCTGATTGCGCCGGTAATTAGGTTTCGAGAAATGCGTTCTGTTAGTTGGAGAATTATGCACTTGATTCCTCTTATGACGATGCATGTTGGCGTTTAAGGCGGCCTTTTCTTTTAGGAGATGGTCGAATGAGGTCAGGGAGTCTTGGACGACTGGTTTATTGGGATTTCTATATTTCATAAGAGAGTCATTAACAACTGGCCCTCGGGTATTATATTGTTTCTCTTTGTATGTCGCAGATGGTAAATTATTCATATTAGTGTTTACGTTAACTTCAGATTCTTCTATATCAATTAGTATAACAGAGTCATTGTCAGTGATGGTTGGTTGATTATTCATATTATCGATAGCAATGTTAATTGGCGATTTTGACAATTCCATGCTGTGCAGTGTTTCCTTGAGTAATTTAATTTCTTGTTTCAATAGCTGATTTTCGTTTCGTAGCCGATTGCATTCACATGTAGCGGGAGCTTCAGCAGTATTAACTTTTAGGAATAATAATGCCAAGTCCAATTTAATTTCTGCTACTTCTACAGATAATTTACTACAGTCTTTGCAATTCATTATATAATCGCCTTCGTTCTGCTTGTGTGAACACATTTCTTGCTCATTTGCTTTTCCTTCGCTAGCATCCGAGTCGCTTCGGTTGATAGTTGTTGTTGTATTACTAGATCTGTCAAACATGTTCGAGTTAGAATTGTTAATACTGAGACTACACTGATTATCGATAGATTCATTTCGTCTTTCGGAAACAGCAGGGGTAGCAATGATTAGCTCGGCATCTTTCACTATTGCAATTCGCGATGCATCGATATTTTTCTTCAAAGAGTCAGCCACTTCGCTGCCACGAGGACCTTGAAATAAGACAGTTTTGCTTTTACAATACCAGGTTATAGACAAAGCATCGCTAGTAAATAACCAGCGTCCACCTGACGGTGATTTCCATTTACCATTTATGTTTAACTTTTCTGCGACGTAGGACTTTAATTCGCTTAAGTCGCCATTCCAGATGAGTTTGTTCTTTTGTAATTCAAAGCAATTGCTCATTTTAGGTCAATGTATTATCCGTTAGAAGTGATTTTGAACTGTCTATATCGCGACCAATATCAGATGCCAAAGGAAACGTTTAAAAGAAAACTTTTATGAAGGAGCAACGATATTGTTACGTGTGCAAGGTTGACTTTTAGATTTAGGTAAATATCATAATGTAAATATCATAGCAGTAGTTTTCTTTTCGGTTCTTTTAATATTTAATAAAGAGTTCATTATTACCCACGTAACTTACATGGTGTCAGGAGTGGGATAATAATGAACTCCTTATTAAATAAATACTAACTATTTATAAGGATGCATGCAAGACATTTTCATAAGACATTTATTCATATACGGAGTTAGATATGCGGAACAGACGAGCAGAAATGAAACCGTTGAGTTCTTGTGAACGTGTGAGCAGTGCAAAGAATCATGTTGGATCAACTACACCGTATGTTGTAACAACAAGGAGTGGACGTTTGTCAAAGCCAGCGCAAAGGTATCAGGCATAAAATTTAAAACTTATTGGTAACAATTACTTCATGTTTAATGACAAACTTTCAGAACCTTAGATCAATTTAGATACTTTAGAGAATAACAATACATTTAATCTAGATGAAGTCAATCCTATATTAAGCTAGTACATGCAGAATAGAGAAAAAACTAAAAAAAGAATTGTTGTTTTAATCGTAGTAATTATTGTATAATTTAATTGATAATTTGTTAAGTATGGACTTCCCTAGTGAAAAGAAAGGGTGTAACGGAAGCTAATATATGTAAATGTCTTATGTAAATGTCTTGCATGCATCCTTATAAATAGTTAGTATTTATCAGTTAATAAAGAGTTCATTATTACCCACGTAACTTACAGCATGAGCTCCACCTTTGTATTTACTATATGAGTAAATTCTTAAACACCTCCGAATTTATCATTATGATAAATTCGCGGCACATTTTGAATTTATTATAATGATAAATTCGCGGCATCTAACCCTTAACTCTAACCCCAACCCCATCCCTAACCACTAACCCCTAACTTTTTAAACTTTTTTTAAACTTTTAACTTTTTTAACTTTTTTAACTTTTTTAACTTTTTTAACTTTTTTAACTTTTTTAACTTTTTTGAAAGCCTAACTTTTTAAACTTTTTTTCTCTTTTTTAAAACTTTTTTTTTGAAAATCCTGAGAATCGCGCTGATTGACCGTATCTATAACGAGCGTGACTAACGCGTGACTCACACATTGCAAACGGAGTGAAATAGGATAATCACAGATATTTACTTGTATAAAGAATATTATATTTTTTGGACGGATGGATCAACTTTCAGTTAAAAACACACTAATCTTTAATTTTCAACAAATGCTGGTTTCCAAGAAACAAGATGTATCTGTAAGTGCTTCTCTTAACCCACGTAAAATTAACAAATATTTTCAAAGTGTGAATACGGACCCAAATTGTACGACTCACGAGCCTCTTTAAATCTCCGAAGGAACAAGAATCCCTTCGTTGTCAATTCATGAAGTTCAACATCTTTTACTGAATCAAAAACGCTCTTCATCGGGTCCGGACAATCTGCCATATTGGTTTTGGAAATCGTTTGCTATTGAATTAGCTCCTATTGACACAGAAATTTTTAACATGTCGCTAAAAACCAGCAAAGTACCTCAGAAATGGAAATCCGCTAATTTATTACCACTCCCTAAAGAATCACCATTAAATTCGTGCAACCAGTTAAGACCAATCTCTCTGACGGACATCATCATGAGACTATTCGAGAAGTGCTTGCATAAATCTGAAATCGCACCTATCACAAGAAATAACATTGGTCCTGACCAATTTGCTTATAAAAAGGGTCACAACTCGACTATGGCCCTGATTAAATCCCAACATCAATGGCTAGAGTGGCCGGATAAAAACGCTGATTATGTTAGAGTGCTGTCCTTCGATTTCAGCAAAGCACTAATTGACAGTGTGCCCCACGAACTTTTGTTTGAAAAAGATAAAAAGCTACCCATTAATACGTATGTGGTGAACTGGATAATTAGCTTTCTAGAAAATAGAATACAAAGAGTAATGGTTGATGGAATTGTTACAGTCTGAATATTTATATATTAATCGTGGTGTTCCTCAAAGAACCGTTTTAGGCCCTGTTCTTTTCTCAATAATGGTCGATGATATTAAAACTGCTAATCCTAGTAATGCGTTAGTCAAATTTGCTGACGATTTGACGTTAGGAGTGCCTGGCAACGAAAGTGGTGACACATCTCGATCTGAAGCTGCCTGTTTACAGGATTGGGCGGAAAAGAATAGAATGCCCTTAAACTTGGAAAAAACGTACGAAATGGTTGTTCGCAGACACGCCTCAGTAGTTTTTCCTGAGCTTATCCCTTCAATTAAGCGAAAAACATGACTAAAGCTTTTAGGAATTACTTTACAAGATAATCCGTGCAACTGGGATTTGCACGTCGAAGAAATGCTCAAAAAAGCAAGTGGAAGAATGTACATTATGAGAGTTTGCAAATACTATGAAGTATCAATTAAACAATTAGATCTGCTGTTTGATAGCCTAATAATGTCGACATTCACTTTTGCTATTGAGCTGTGAGGTTGTGCATATGACGGTAAATATTTGAACCAAATAGATAAATTCATTAAACGTGCACATAAGAATGGTTATATATCAAAACGAACACACATTAAAGAAATACGTGATAAGAGAGATAAGAAACTGTGGAACAAAATAACATCAACTGAGGACAATGCATTGCTTAAACTGCTGCCGGAAAAAGAAGTAGGTTACTTAGGCCTAGAGGGCATGAATGAGTATGAACTCCCCCTAGTGAGAACAGAAAGATTCAAAAGGTCGTCCATAAATCGTTGTCTGCATAACTTTGTTTAGACTTTATTGTATTTAAAACTTTTTAAAACTTTTTACGCTTCTTAACTTACATTGTAAATATTATACAAATAATGAATGTTTATGAGTGCAATGGTAAGAATATTTTCATGAGGTGAAAGATTCCATTCCATCTTTCACCGAATGAAAATATTCTTACCATTGCACGAAGAAACATTCATTATTTGTTTTATATAATACCAAAATAGACTAATAGATTCGTATGAGAAGCATTTTGGGGGATGCGATTTATCGAAAACACAAAGAGTGCAATTGTACCATACGTTTTATTCCATTGCACTCGCGGAGAGTGCAATGGAACGTGTTCCATTGCACTCTTGGGAAATGGAATTTTCTATTCAATATCACGTGACCATAAACAGCCAATTAACTGATTAGAATTTAATAAGGTATTGTATAAAACTATCTAGATCAATTACCTTTCGATTGTAAAGTCAGACGGATGTATTTGAGTATTTTAATAAAGACTATTATTATTACTATTATTATTATTATTATTATTATTATTACTATTATTACTATTATTACTATTATTACTATTATTACTATTATTACTATTATTACTATTATTACTATTATTACTATTATTATTATTATTATTATTATTATTATTATTATTATTATTATATTATTATATATTAGGTCCAAAATGTATGTAGATCTGCCTGGATTTATTAGCCCATCTGTCATCACTGGTGACGAGTTACGACCAGACCTTCTATTGACAATCGAAAATAAGATTTTGTACATTCTAGAATTAACTGTTGGATTCGAAACAAACCTGAAAACTAACTCAGATCGAAAACATGAAAAATATTTGACTCTAATTACCGATCAAGAAAATATATATGATGAAGTTAAGTTTGTTAATGTATCTATAAGCTCTTTAGGTGTATTTGGTGAATCGACGAATACTTTATTTGATATGCTCCATGATCTGAAGTACGACGAACAACGTATTAAATATGTAAAAAAGAAAATAATTGCTACTTGTATTCGCACGTCGTATTATATATTCTTTAGACGAAACAAAGACTGGAACAACCCAGAACTTTTAAACTTTTAACTAAATTTAAAAGATTTTCACCTGTATATATATTTTAGCTTTAAACTCAATTCAAGTGGACATCGATAAGCTACCTTTTATTAAGTGAGGTTTATCAATGTATATATAGTATATCGTAAATATCTAATAAAAAGTTTCCATTATTATTATTATTATTATTATTATTATTATTATTATTATTATTATTATTATTATTATTATTATTATTATTATTATTATTATTATTATTATTATTATTAATATTATTATTATTATTATTATTATTATTATTATTATTATTATTATTATTATTATTATTATTATTATTATTATTATTATTATTATTATTATTATTATTATTATTATTATTATTATTATTATTATTATTATTATTATATAAATAAAATAAATATAGAGAATTATTGAGACAGCTAGGTAAAAATTTTAACCAAGTTAAATTTATAAATCTCTCCATCAGCTCTTTAGGTATTTTTGCAGAAGAATGTTATACATTTTTAGACATGTTAGAAAGCATTGGTCTTGACAAAAACCACCAAATGTACTGCGTTAGGAAAATGATGACTATTACTATTAGAACTACATATTACATTTTTTGCTGCCGAAATAAGGAATGGGAAAATCCGGATTTACTAACAATTTGACTTATCTCATTGTATATATATATTGCATGCACTTTGTTCTGTTATTTTAGTTTAGTATAATTGTGATTTAAATAGCCAACCGTAAGCTACCTTTATGAGAGAGATTTACGATTGTATATGTATGTAAAGAAAAACATTTAATAAAGTTTCCATTATTATTATTATTATTATTATAAAAGATGTGTCTACTTTATGATACAACCTCGTTCCCAGAGCCTTTTAAATAAATCCCTCCCCCCATTAATTACCTATGATGTAGGTTCATTACTGATTTCATAAATTATATAAATATTATGAATTTGTTAACTAATAGTACTATAAATTAGTAAAGAAATCTCGGAAAATTACTACTATAATTTAAGCTTGATGATTGCTAAATGAAAAGGTCGAGGAAGAAAACATTTCACAAAACGAACCATATTAAGTGACCGTCGACAAATAGATTTCGTCCCGCATCGCGGACTTGAGCCGCGATGGGGGGGAGGGAGATATAATACGAAGATCAGAAGAAAATGTAGTACATTTTAAATAATATACTCACAAAAAGTTCGGAGGCAAAAAGCGGACACAGCTCAACAACAATACTTCGTTTGATATTTACATTACGAAGTACATAAACTATGCCCGAACCATTAATACGCTTTAATACGGTTAATTCCGATTTGATATGTGTTGCCGCTGGAATGACTGATCGCGGCCGAATATTTTGTGTTGACTTTTCTCATTTTCTGACTAAGTTCGCAGTTCGACACAACCTTTCTTTCGTTCAATCGGGCATATAAATATTGCATTTGTGGACAACAAATCGGGTATTTATTTAAATTTTATGTTGCTTACAACTGCTAAACAATACGGAAACTAGTTTTTATTTATTACAAGCTGGTTGTAATGTTAAAAGTCAGCATTACATACTGTATTCTTGCCTATAGTAGACCGCCCTCAGTCATATTTCGGATAATATTTTGGACAATAATTTCGATTCTCTTTGGGTTTTTTACTTGTCCGCGATGAGGTAGCGGGGGGGGGGGGAGGGGGTTCAAACAATCGCGGCCCAAGTCCGCAATGCGGGACGAAATCTATTTGTCGACGGCCCCTAAGATGCCGAAGTTCTTATGTCTTCCGGAATTTGATTCTAGACATGGGCCCCACTGTAACTGAGACTTTTTTTTAGAGATTCTGTTCTAGGCCTGGGATGGCAAAGTCTAGTTGAACTGTTGAAGACCCTCTCAAATTATAATCATACATTGTATTTGAAATTTGAAAAAAGTTACTCAGTCTTTGAAGAGCTAATTTATTGATCGATTTGTACATAAGTCTGGCTTTCATTTGTGCTCTGCGTTCTTCAAGGGTTATCCAACCAAGTGACGAATTGCGAGCCAGTAAGGATTATCCAGACTCATTTTTCAAATTCATAATTATTCTAGCCGCCCTATTTTCGTTTTAAACGTACACACAAATTTAGTAAGGTTTATTTCTAACATTTTTAAGGTAATATCGTAGCATTATTTTTAATTTTTGCTTGGGCTCGTCCGCATGTAGGCTTTTTCTCTTGCGAGAAGCGTTCAAAATTAAACAGCCACACACGAACGTGTTTCTTTCTACTTCAATTAACGTTCTTATTACAAACTAAACCTGATTTCTCTGTTCGAAAAGCCTAAAAATTGTGCCGGTATACAAACAATTAGCGAACTTAAGCAAAGTTTAATCTAGTACGGGGACGTGTCACGAAACCTCCTTAAATTTTACACTTTTATAATTATAAAGAACTACTGTTATTAAGAACGTTCAACAAAGCAGAACGAAGGTACAACGAGAACAGCTAAAATATTATATCAATGCAAGAAAATGAGCAGAAATTGGCAATTAAAATCCACGGACGTTTTAGACGTCGCCGTAGCTATGTTTTACAACAGCAAAATACGGATTATCACGTCTTGTATACAACGCTTACATTTCAAGCTGGGAGAAGAGCTATTTTAAATTGGTTCCTGGAACTTTCTCAATCATAAACCCAGTGTTAATTTTGATCACTTAAAATGTATTATTTTCATACGATGGATAATAGACGACAGGTTTTCTTCTGCAGTCATTTGGTTTAACGAGTTTGTTTGCCGTCGCAGTCGCGTTCCCGTCCTACATGCTTAAGGTCGCTAATAACAAAACAAGAAAACGCCTTCATAATATGAGTATGGTAAATTTGCATATCCTTTTTGTTCGTTTTTAGAATTCAGTCACGCGATAAACGCCGCGCTACGTGTACTCTTCGCGCGAATGCGTAGACAAAAGTCCCCTCTTGTTCAAAAAGTTCCATACAGTGGCGCCATGGCCGGGAGGGGAGGGGGGTGCAGGGGGGCCATGCCCCCCCCCCCTATTGTTTGAGACCCGTCGGAAAATTGTCAATGTTGTCGAAAATTGTCGGAAATTGTCAATGTTGTCGGAAATTGTCAAAATTGTCGACGGAGGTGGGGTGGATTTTCGATTTGTCGGAAAAGCACTGCCGTTGGCCCCCTGAAAAACATGGGTCCCACGGCGCCACTGGTTCCATAGCTTGTCAAAAGCTTGTCATTTCAAAAGAAAACACGAACGAGATGTAGATTTGCAGCGCGTGCATGGAAGCACGATTTTCAAATCGGGGTACTTTTTGGGTTATATAGAGCCCAGCCACCATGAAAATGTTCAAAAGACAACAGTGTCGCGGAAGGGGAAGTTTGAGGCCGAAGTAAACGACGTTTACGCGTGCTAATTTAGTGCTAATTCGTAGAAGCTTGTAGAATATACTAGAATCAGTGATGCCAGATCATGAACAAAATTCACAGTTCTATGAACTTTTTGTCTTGGACATGAACTTTTTATGAACAACAATAGTTTGTGAACATTTCATCAACTTTTCAAAATAATATGAACTATTTCATGAACTTTGATTGTTACATTCCCTCAAGATAAATGTTGTAATATAAATTACCACAGTTTCGCTGTTAACGATTAATTCTTCATAAATTATGTTTATGAATATCTTTTATCTCATTCTCTAATATTCTGAGTCTCCTGGATGAAATGTTCAGCGGTTGTAACATGGTTATAATTCAATAAATTCATATCATATCCATATTGTTAAGCATCTGCAGAAAGTGCAAACAGCGATGAGCGATTTAACTGGTTCGTTTTGCCTTAACAGAAGCCAAAATCACTTCAACTAATCACAAATGCATGCGCATACAAAATTGCATTTAGTTTATAAACATACTCATGCAAATTGCTTCATAAGAGAAATATTTTTAAAAAGCGCTCACTCAGCATTAAGTGTAAAGTACAGGCTGGGAGTGGGGTCTTTTGAAAAGTAAAAAAATGCTAGTCAAGCAGTTTTCCAGTTAGGCTATGCGTTGCAAGCAATAGTTAGGCTATGGTTAGAAACGTTCACATTATTTTGATTTATTTCACATTAAATTTCATTCATTAATGTTTTGCTGTAGTAGCTGTACACCACTGTTTCCTGTACGTACAGATGGTGCAGTAATTTATATCAGGAATACAAAGCTAATCACAAAGAATTTTAAGGCTACGATATCTCAACTAAAGAAACGAAAATGATATTAAACTTGTCTCAGCCAATAGAGTTGAGTTGAACGAATGTGAACTGTACAGTCGTTCAGTTAATGAGGCTATCCGTTTGTTCTCGTGCTTCGGTACAGATTAACTTAAGGGCTGTTTATATGGTCCCGCTTATCTGGGATTCAATGAAGAGTGACGTATTTTGAGCAATTGAAATAAGTCGTACTTCATGATCTAACAAAATTGCTTATTACAAATTGTATGATATTCCATGTTTTAGACAAACAACAAATGTTGTTGAATGCTATTAATCGTCTTTTTAACATAAGTATAACTTCTAGCGCATTCCTAATTTCGTTTAAATTAAACAATATTTAAAGTTATCTAACTTTTGTTTAGGGTTGAAACCAGGGCGCTTATATAGAGGGCGGTAAAACGCGCTGATGTCGCGCTGATCGATGTGTGATGCGGAAAAGGACTGGCACGAGCGTGCTTTTCGGTAAAAGTTGACAAGGAGCGTGATTTTTCCTGCTGTTGTATTTTCGCTGTTTTTTCATTAACTACGAAATTCTTGAGGATGTTTTTGCACTGTAACGACGAAGTAGTAACTAGTGTATCGTACGAATGCTTGTTTGGCCTGTATAGCTGAATTTTGAAAGAAATATTGAGGATAATGAGTCGGGCTTTTGATGACTTCAATGAAGGGAAATTTTCAAAACAGCATTTGGGCATGTTATCAAGTCGTCCAAACTTCGAAATTCAGTTGATGGTAAAGATTATAATTATGTGCTTATCTCCAAAAGTTTTCATAAGACTTGGAGTTGAGCAATTGAATACACAGCGTTGGAAAGTGAGGTATTTTTGTGTGTTAAATTTTGCCTAATTAGACCATTATTTCGCTGCAAAAAAATAAACAACAATTGTATTTTGGCCATTGTATTTTGTTATTATGTTAATAATTTTGTACGACTTTTAAGGCATTCAATTGAAGTAATTCTGAGCCGTAAACATATTTTACTTCTTGGCCTTTGAATCAAAATACGACTCGCTCGGACGTTTGTTGAGCGCAATAGTCGAAAAAGTTTCGTCCCAACTTCGATTTTTTTTGACCGGCTGGCCAAGACAACTTCTCGTAAGGATTCGTTAAAAAAATACAAAATCAAGTTGAGCATTTCTTGATTTTCAACTGAAAAGATCAACTAGTGGCTAAAATTAATTGTGAATTGTATTCTATCGAACGTGAACGATACGTGTACGTGCGAAGAGTTTTAAAAACCTTTCACGTCATGCTTCTTGCGAAAGCAACCGTTCGTATTAAGCTTTCGCAAGCGTTTTGAGCAAAAACTCTAAAATATTGGCAGTATTACCTGAAAATACAATAGCAGAATCTACTAAATTATCGTATAACATCGGAAATTTACCCCCAATATCTATTTCTTCATCAAAACTTGACTACAAAACAGTCAAAACTTCCAGCTCAGTTTTCCCGCCATATTTATCCTTGCCATATAAGACAACGTCGCCATAGTAACCGCAACAAACTCGTTACCAGTTCATTGCATCACACATCGATCGGCGCGCCTATAGTCGTTTCACCGCCCTATATATAAGCGCCCTGGTTGAAACACGTATTTCAATTGCGGGACCATATAAGCAGCCCCTAGTACGGATCCGTTTGGATTCAAACGAACGAACAAAATACAACTAAGTGCCAGTGAAGCTCGACTGCCTCGACAAGTAATACAACGGTTATGAGTTATAAAATATAAGAGAATGTGTGGAAAATACGAACACATGCAGATGCGGAAAATTACAGCGTTCCTGGACGTTAACAATCAGAATTATAGAGAATTATCTACCTGGAAAATTTGCGGTGGTCGCAAGGGCAGGCGATGTGTAATATATATGCCGTTGTAACAAATTGTACGTAATGTCGAAGAAAACGTATATAGGCTTTACGGCAGGGACGACCCACTTAAATTCTGTAGTGAGAACAAACCGATAGCTGCTCCCAAGTACAGCCGGTTGAGAAGGATGATTCGCATCATGCTCGACATGCGTGACAAGTCAAATTGGTTGGTGAGCTTTCTCTTGCTTCTGTGTAAGGAAGGCGTTTCGTTAAATTCCCAAGGTCGACACTTGTGACTTGGATGACCAAAACATTTCAGCGCCGTCCTTCCTTTTCGGTGGCAAATGCTCAAAAATACCGATTTTGTGCGACTTTTATACTGTCTGATACTCACATGAGGCAGGTCAGTGAGGCAGGGCAGACGTGTCTTTTGTGCTCCGCCGATTGTTTGTAATTTTACTTTGAAATAAAATAGTTTTGAAGGCATGGATGGCACTAAATATACCGATTTCTTAATCTTTGATGGAGAATCATATCGTTGGTTGGGGAGCTATACTGAGTTAAAGAATTATATTGCCGAAGACTTAAAAATGGCAGGAATATGGAAGTCACCGGGAGGAGGTGCTAAGCGTTTCATAGCTGGCCAAGATTCAGAATTTGTTCTTAAATGGCAAAAGTCAAAAAAGTTGGTAATCGAAAAGGACAACACAGATGAGTATTTATCAAAATATCTTAAAGCTAACGCATGTGTCACGTCGGTCGTAGCTATGAACGGCTGCGAGAATGAGTTTTTGTCGACCAGCAGCAATGGCGAAGGCGTCCATGCGGCTAATTTTACCTTGCCCACTGAAACTAATATAAATGATGACCCATCCTTAGTGCACTTAACGAAAGCAGTAGAAGCTGGATTTAGTCTAGCAGACACGAAAATTAGAAATATTGAAGAGAAACTCAATGTTAAAATAAGTGATGTTCTTGACGATCTGAACGAACTAAAGGCCCGGTCTGAGCCTGTCTCCGAGCGATTAGTCAATGCATTGCTTGAAGAGAATACTAAACTTAAGAAAGATAACGATGTGCTATCTGGGAGACTCAATAATTCGTTGCTTGTTGTATCGGATCTTAACACCCGTATTAAGGACATTGAAAACGAGAAATGTAGTTTGATTACAGCTATTAGACTTATTCAATGCGCAGACAAAAGTCATGTTGACTCAACGGTAACGGCAGCGGAGCAGTTGAAGTCTGATGACACTAACGTATTTAATCAACATGATTTATCTCATAATTTAAGTATGAATGATGTCGAAGAGTCGATTTGGGTAGTTGATAAAAACCCAGATTATTTTCTGTCAAGTAATAAAATCCCGGAGTCACAAAGTTTGAAGCGCAAGTATAAGTCGAAAAACAAGAGAAAAGGTCTAAACCTTGATAAGAATTTGTCCGAAAATGCAAATTCCACAACTAGATCGGAAGTCTTACAACAAATTCCAGCAAACAATAATTCCACAGCAGAACCAGTCATGCAACAAATACCATCAAATGACAATACAATGACAGAACCAGTCATGCAACAAATTCCATCAAATGTCAATTCAATAACAGACCCCGTTGTTCAACAAATTCCATCAAATACCAGTGGCACCAATAACTTGCATACTGTGCCAGAAACGCATAACCAACATGCAAATTATTCTGTGAAAAATGTCACTGTTGTTGCAGGAGATTCAATTGTCCAGAACCTGCAAGGCTGGCGTCTTTCTAACACTGACAACCATGTTGTTGTCAAGAGCTTCTCTGGGGCAAATATAACAGACATGGAAGACTATTTGAAGCCCATCCTTCGTAAGGAGCCGAATAAAGTCATTC
>CACRXK020010251.1:0-17930 GCA_902702795.2 Paramuricea clavata
ATAATATCAAAACAGCTAGTTTTGGCCCGTCCGTGGATGACAAAATGACATAAATCGAGATTGTAGCGGCTATAAACTCGGCGGTCACGTGGTAAGCACACCACGTGTAGAGATTAGTGTGCTGCCTCGCTACGCTCGGCAGCAACAATACAGTACATTAGATCTTCCGTTTCATGTTCACTTGACATATATGTGCTAATTAAGAGGTCATTTAAATACACATTATCAATTATGGTCAACGCTCAATATGTTAATTGTAGCCCGTGGTCTTTGTGCTTTTGTAAAAGGAGATAAATTTAGAATGCGAGGTGATTTTTGTAGCATCTGTATAAATCATAGAATAATTAATTTAAGAAGTTCCTCAGGTTGTAAAACATTTGGTTTATTTTGACCTGCTTTGTAAATGATTATACTAAAACTGTCTGTACCAGTGTAGGTAGTACCAATGTGAAAATGCTGTGCTGAGTGGTTATATTACTACCTTAAAAAATAAGCAGAAACTCGACGTTTCGAGTGAAGGCCCTTCGTTAGGGCCTTATTTTTTAAGGCAGTAATATAACCACTCAGCACAGCATTTTGTAAATGATTGCTACTTGACAGCATGATGTAAGGCTGTAACTAAGCCAAACCTGAAATAATTTTTGCATCAAGGTAGCAGCCAATGAAACATTTGTGTCTGGATAAATAAGAAGTGGTGAATTTAAATACAGATGTTTCCTTGTCTGTTGCTATGCGAAACGATGTTGTTTATAGCAATAAGAGTGATTGTGGATCAATACAAGGCTCATTTGCTAAAAATATACAAGCATTGATTCCACTTCCAAAAAAATTTTTCTATGTGAATATATTGGCAATTATATATAACAGGAGATACAGTAGGATTGAAATAGCTACCAGTTTCAATCAAATAATTATTTTAATTTCTGTATCAAGCCTCCTGGGTGTTATTTTTTCCAAGCACCATTGAGGGGGGCGCTCTGGTTATCATTAAAACAATGTCTATATTGTATTGTATTTTATTAAAATACTGCGGAAATGCAATATAATTCATGATTTTAAGAATTAATTGAATGGGGACTGCGTGGTTAAAAGAGGAGGGGCTTTTTCATTTTTGATTTTTGTATCCAAATGAGGGTATTGGAGACGGGCTTAAAGAGAGGGGGACTAAATATAGAATTACAGTACCTCAATTCCTTCCTCTCCCTTCCCAAAAATGCTGCAGGGGAGGGGGAAACTGGTTGATGTATTGCATGTTATGTACCTGGTAATATGGAGTAATGAGCTTCTAGTAAATATATGTTAAATCAGTGTTCAAATGATTAAATGTTCAAAGCTACACAGTGTGAAGCGTGAAAAACAAATGGGAGATACCCATTGCAACAAAGTTTCAACAAATATACTGTATATGGCCTTGTTCATTTCATTTCTTACGTTCGACACAAGTAAGTATAATTACAAACACAATGCATATGTACTGTTATCTAAATACTTTATATGTGCTCCATGTATATATGTTAATGTAATATAATATAAAAAATAATGTGTTTATTGTTAAAATATGTGATATACAGTATAATAATGTCAATCTCTGACTATAAGCCCTGGGCTTATATTCTTTTGTATGTGATTTTTGATGGATTATACAAGGGGGGCTTATATACGGGGCCTTATACACGGGCGATCTTTTGTGTTTAGTAATAAACAAGTCAGTCATAAACAGGAAAATAAACATGTATTATAATAACACACTTTGATTAACATAGTAAGCTATAAAGACAATGACAATGTTTTAAATATCGTTCTCTGCTTTATTAAAAGACAATGTCAATGTTGAATAACATAGTGGGCTACTGGGCTTATATTCAGGGGACTTATATTGGGGGGGGGGGGTTATATTCGGGGGGGCTTATATTTGGAATGAGGTGAGCATTATATTCAGAGGTTTACAGTATACAGTTGAAAAAGCTTGTATTTTCTTGTCATATAGAGTACACATTTCTGGGTGCATGTAGAACGTACAGCTTATACGTTGGGTTCTCATGTCGATCCAATAATAATTTGATATCGCTGCCATCACCATAGTATAGTATAGCACAGCATGGCCTTGTATCATGCATGCAGAAATGCCTTGGTCTTTCATTTTAGCCACTTGATCTAAGCTTGCTGTCTTGCATCAGTCACTGCATTTTATAGTGGAGATATGACTATCAGGATATAATTAGTTTATCAGTACGCCAAGTAACATGTCGTACACGCCAGGTAGCAGCTGAAATATTTTAATATTTGCAATAGTAAGCCCATAAACTGTTGGCAAAACGACCAAAACATCTTCACCTTTTTGCAACGGCCGAGATACATTTGTATGTCTCATCTTTTAACGAAAATTCAAGCCCTCTTTTCGCTAGAGCAGCTTTAATAGCTCTTTCAATATTTGCCATGTCCGCATTGAATATAATTTAATACTGAGTAGTGTGATTTAAATTAAAGCACCTTTAAATGTATTAAAAACTATTTGTATACCATATTCTGATGAGAATCTGTTCACACAAATATATCGATTGTGAGCGTGTGCCCGCGCGATTTGAGTAAGCGGAATAAACAAGAGCAATAAAAGCGCATGCGCCATTTATCTCATTTTGGATAAAATAATTCGATTTCCCCAGAGTCATGCCACTATATAACCCGCAAACAGGCATAGTCTGGGAACGAGATTGTCTTGAACCCTTTGAGATCACTCAATTGTCCAGAGATCTTCGGTTCTGTCAGTTCTGCGAAGGCGAATAGCACTATCCACCGAATAGTGATTCAAAAATTGGTCATTTATTAGTCTAACCGAGGTTAAAGTTTAGTATTCATAAATCATAATGTATCATGGGTCCTGTGTCCGTAGTTTCACAGCTTTTCCAGCATTTTTATACCCTGCGGGCAGAGCCTGATTTGCCCTCGCGGATATAATTAAAGTAACGAATATAATTAAAGTTTTAAATTTTGGAATTTGGATATATATAGCAGGCTCAAAGTTTAGTCATCGGTTTACATGCAAAACGAAGGCGCGCGCAATAAAAACCGATTAGAACTGGTTTACTTCGTCCAGTATTTTGGACGTACAAACCGCACAAAAACGGCAGAGCCTTATTTTCTCCGCGAGGGTAAATCAGGCTCTACTCTCAGCGTAGCATTTTTACAGAGGTTAAAAAAACATTATCCACTGGATTGAGCTAACTGGCCTTCGTACGGAACCGACCCCTGGGAAATATCCCGTAATACTTCCGTTTGACTGTGAAGTGGGCGATTTTTGAACGGAGATTTTGTCCTTTTACTTTATTAAATTTAAATTAAACTTATTAATACTTTTATCTAGCTTTATTAAGGCCGCAAGTAGACACATCTTCAATCAGCTGCTTCGGGCTATTAATTGCTTCCGCGGCAGATTATTTCAATCAAATATTCCATTCCTTTAAAATCTTATCGGATTGTTTACTTTTTGAGCACCTGCATGTCAGCTTTCTGTCATTCAAATATTCCCTGCGGTTCGAATGCTCGATGCAAATTTTCCCATATAGAACAATGTCGAGCACAAAGTTGATAATTAACACTTATTGGCTCTGCCTTTCGGGAAGCATTATGTTTTGTGGACCTAAGACCAGAAACATTGCATGCATGGGGCTAACATCCGGACGAAGGGCCTTAACTCGAAACGTCGTAGTTCTACTTGAACTGTCTTTGCCAGTGTAGGTGGTGCCAATCAAATGAACAAGCTTTCTCTGGTAGGGATGCAACCACCTGAAAAATGTAAAGAGAATATCGTAGGTAGTTGTATCTCTTCCAATTCGCAGCTTTCTTGTTCTATTATCCTCGATTATATCACGGGCGTAGCGCGTAGGACGAAGTCCGTGGCGATGAGGGAACTAATTCCGCTCGACTATTTACACCCGGGGAAGGGAAAGCATTAGCTGGTAGATACTTCATTTGACCCTTATCAGTTTTTGCACCGTAATAATTAGAGCTTAGTTTGTTCTACATTATAAGTAATGTCCATATCAGGCTGCGGAGGGGAGGCGGCAGGTAATGCAGTCTTGACGTAGCCCATTTCCCGGGGTTATAGGTTAAGGGCGGAGTGGGGGCCACACGAAACGTACACCCACCAGCGGAGTCCATTATCAACAACCGCGGGCGCATGGCCATGCATGCATGGGTGGTCCTCCCACTGATCCCCAAAACATAGCTGTTTCCCAGGAGTGAAGGAGGCAAACACTAAAAGAACATGCATGACAGAAAGCTTGGACATCTTTTCACACAATAAGTTGTAAATTTTAAAAGAAACGATAAGAATGAGAAATCCTGATGTATAGGGTAAGTTTGTTTTTACTGCTTATGTATGACTTTGCTGTCCAGTGTTTGCCTGAAGGCCTTGAACATGTGCAGCTTTCCTTTTCATTCTATGTGAAAGTTTCTTTCAATTAACTTGATTTAATTTTTTATAGAAGCTCAAAAACGGAGAAAATTACTTTCAAGAGCGACCTGTATGATTTAAATTTATTTCATTTCAAAGTACGAGTAATAAGTTGACGAGTTTATCGGCAAAAACAAGTCAATTTCAATGAACATTTAAAAACATAATATTTTTGTGTGTGTTTTGATGTTATGTACCCAAGTGAATTACACACCGGGCAGGCTGAAAAGTTAGCCTGACCACGGTGGGAATCGAACCCGCGCCTTTTGGGATACTGGTCCAATGCTCTGCTAACTGAGCTACGAGGCCAAGTTTGTTGAAGTGTGTGGTATTTCGGAACTAAGTCTAGTATTTTCGATTCCAATGTGTTCTATGATCATAATCAAAATATAATTTGGATATATATATATAATTGCGATACAAAATCACAACTTTATGTAAGTATTGGACTTTCAAACTTTAATATATAATAAAAATTTTTGGTCTGAAATTTACTAAATTTTCTATAGCAACATCACGCGAGAAGCTCGTGGGACGCGAGACAGCTAAATTTATCAGCCAATCAGAGACAAGGTTAATATCTGCACATAAGGACATGTTTGCCTTCCTTGTCTCTCCTCTACTCTATTGCGTGAGGCCCACCAACATGAACTTTATTTTGAAACAGACAATATTATTGAATGGATCAAAAGTGACACAGAATACGAGCCTTCAGTGTGAGCAGTTACGAAATATTCAACTATATACGCCCTCTGGCAGAAATCGAACCTTCGGCCCTGAGATTCCAGTGCAGCTCTAACCAGTTTAGTTTATGTATGTTTGCAAGTCTGCTTATTTCAAAACTTTAGAGAAGAAAACTCCTACCGATATGGACAAGACTTCTGAAGAAACACTTGATTCCAAATTTATAAACAAGCTTCTAGAAAGTTTGCTTTGAATTTTAGCTTAACCTATAGAACGCTAAGTTAATCGGCTTTCGAACAAACTGACCACTGAGCTACAAAGTCCAGTTGTTGGCATTAACCACATATACATTCAACTGGCATAACTGGTCAGGTCTAAAAATGTATATAAATTTACGTTCGAATATTCCATGTACAAAAACCTATCTAGTATTAGTTCCATCAAACGAGATGCCCAAAAATACTCAAAATCGTAACGTTGTAAATTACCTACCTATATAGATCGTCAAGTGCATGTAATCATCTAATCACTGAGAATGTTACTGTAAATTTATTCATATATATATATACATCATCAAATTTTTAATAATATCATTACCAATTATTTTATACACTGCATGACACTTTATGTTACAATATATTTACACGCTTAGACTAAGTTATTTAAGTATTACAATGCATTACATATTAAATTGCATGTATCAAATAGTATTATATAAGTTTCATTTTAAAATTAAATTTTTATTGTCTTTCATTACGACATTTGATCCTAAAACATAAAATTAAAATTGTTAATATATATTGATAGGGGCAAAAAATTTAAAATATTTTCAATGTTGCTTTTGTTGTTGTAATTGTTGTTGATAGTGATTGGTGATGGTGATATTGTTGTTGTTGCTATATTGTTATTGATTTACTGCTACTATTTTTGCATGCAGTTCTAGTTGCTTCATTATCGCTGTTGTTGTTGTTACCGTTGTTGCTGTTGTTGTTGTTGTTGCTGTTGTTGCTGTTGTTGCTGCTGTTTTGCTGTTTTGCTGTTTTGCTGCTGCTGCTGTTGCTGTTGTTGCTGTTGCTGTTGTTGTTGTTGTTATATCTACTATATTACATACTATATATTGACTATATCACTGTTGTTGTAGAACAGTTTATTTTAGTTTAATTGTGCTTAGTTTAGTTTAAATTTTGTTTGGTTTACTCTAGTTTACGGTTTGGTTTATAGTTTAATTCAGTTTAGTTTATGATACGAAAATACCTCCAAGAACCTACCGGCTGTTAACAGGCTTTACAAGATTTCGGACAAATTTCCACCATGGAGGTTTTGCTGTCAGGGTCATCACACATTCCATGTGCAGCATAAATACGACATTTAGTATAATTGTCACTGCACGCTTTTACTGCAAAAGATTAATGATTTTATAGTTTTCACGTAATGAATATTTTGGATCAATTTATCTGATGAATGTCATCACCACCATTATCATCGTCACCATCATGACCATCACCATCATTATCACATCACCATCATCCATCTCCACCATCATCATTACCATCATTACCACCATCATGCATTGCCATAATTATCATCATCATTATCATCACCATCATCCACCATATGCCCACTCGTTTAGACACAATAAATAGGAAATACTATATTTAATACCTTTAGCGCGATGTTTCTTGTTTGTCATTGTCTTATCTCGTTGCTGGTTCATTTCATTTGTGTCTTGTTCTTCAGAAATTACCGCACTATCATCTGCCATTTCATTTTCCACTGTGAAAGAAAACACATAAATAACCTTAAGAGTTACTATTTGTTCTCCAAGGACGTCCCTTGACGAAAATAGCTCTTTGATTTGCTCTTAATCCCTGAAGTAAATTCCTGTTAACAAAAAAGCTATAAACTATACAAATTTATTAATACCTGGTCTTGGTTTCTTTTGCTCTTCAGAAATTAGAGCACTATCATCTGCCATTTCATCTTCCACTGTGGAAAAAAAACACGTAAGTAACCTTAAGAGTTTGAAAGAGTTACGTTACATTTAATTAAGACATTTAAGTTAACTTTCACGTTCTTAAAACTATTTGTTCTCCAAGGACGTCCCTTGACGAAAATAGCTCTTTGATTTGCTCTTCCTGAAGTAAATTCTTACAAAATTTTGTTGACAAAAAAGCCATAAACTATATAAATTTAACAAAATACAAATTTTGTTAAATTTATCAATTTATTAATACCTACTGTATAAATTTATTAATACCTGGTTTCTTTTGCTCTTCAGAAGTTACCGCACTATCATCTGCCATTTCATCTTCGACTGTGAAAGAAAAAACATTTTTGATTTGCTCTTCTCGAAGTAAATTCTTACAAAGTTTTGTTGACAGATAAAAGATATAAACTTATAAATGTATTAATACCGGATTTTGGTTTCTTTTGAGGAGGTAACGACCCGGGTCCACCAAGAATTGCTAAGAGATACGAGCGAAAGAACAAATATATAAATATATATTACCCCGCGTTACATTATCACTAAATATCACAACGAATGTATTTTGTTTTATTTAAGCTCTGTTTTATAATTTTCACAGTATATCGAGTTCTTCGCCTCATGTTCTCTTTTTTATCTACTTAAAATACTTCATGTCGTATTGTCATCCTATGATGTCATTTGCATTCAACGTGATATATTTAATGTAAACTACATTGTTGCGGTTCGCCTAACATTCCCTTGCTATAGACTAAACCAAACTACCTCCACTGACCGGTGAAAACGTTAGCTAGTTAGAGATAGATATTCTCACACACCTGGTTTTGTTTGAGGAGGCAAAGAGCCAGGTCCACCAACAACTGAAAGAGAACAAGAAAGTTTCAGTAAGAAAAATTTAAGAAAGAGACTGAATAAGACCAAAATTTCTCACCATGGTAAATGCAAGAAGTTCCTGGGTTTTACGTACCTGGAACTGGTTGAGGTGCAGGCTTGACTACTATAAAAATATGGTAAACATAATGTTAACGGTACATTCAAATTCAAGATAATGATGATAATGATGGTGATCATGATATAATGTAATCAAACCGATGATAATGCTAATGATAAAGATAATAATGGTGATAAACATTGAATTTTAGTACCTGTTGTTACACCGGGTAATATCGGTACTACAAAGAAAAATATTAAAATCGTTAATAACTATATGCATAACTAATTAGACCCGTTGTCATCTATAGAAGAATGGCAGGTAACCAACCAATTAAATAATATGCCTGAGTAAATTAGGGGGCGACGAGGTAAAATCTTTTAAGGTTGTTTATTATGATTCGTAAAACTACTAAGATAGTCAATTATCACTTACGATGTTCAACACCGCCACCCACAGTGATAGCAAAGACACCAGATTTTCCAATGGTGATATGAGAGTATCCAGAAGGCTTCTCGTCTTTCCATGACGTACCAGTAGGATTACTGGCAGAGACACCAACCCTACTTTGTATTCCACCTGTCAGGGTGATGCCCCAGACCTGCCCGCCAGGCCCTGCCTCTAGTTGGGTAAGCTTGCCCGTGACTGGCAACCATGATGTACCAATTGTTGTTGACTGAGTCTGTCCTTGTCTAAAGTAAACCTAAATATATTGTGAGAGAAATAGTGGTTAAATAAGATATTAAGTTAATAGAACACAACAAGGGACACTACTTTTATGTATAATGGATAGCTCTATCAATTCTAAAATCCCCTAAGGGTCCTGTGTAACTAAGGGGATAAAGCCTAAATTTAATTAAATTCGTTTCCATTGGATAGCTTTTTTATCAGTTCTACCTGGAATTCCAATAAGGGTATCTCGTGTTAATCCAGTGTAACTACAGGAAGAGACCATAAACAAAACTAACTCTATATATACTGGATAGATCTATCAGTTCCAAACTTTTTTCCGTACAGGTGCAAGGAAAGCAGTCTCTTACTGGTGCGCAGTGTTACTACAGAAGGGAACCTAAACTAAACTGACTTTATTGACACTGGGCATAGCTCTCTGGATTCTAAACTGTTCTCTATGAGGTTCCAGAAAGGTTAATTCTATGTTGATCCGGTTTTTCTACAGCAAACAACTGGAGTATCCGGAGAAAACCTATGGCATTCGGTAGAGTCAAACTGGAAGCATTCTTCTCAAGGGCAACTGAGGTGAAATTATAATACAAGAAGCGAACCCCAGTAAGAGGCGAAAGTCTGTTATGAACAAGCTAAGCTTGAAGTAATATAAAGCCATCCTAACCTTGTTACTTGTTGTCACAACCCAGCATCCAAACTCCCCGCACGAGATATGTTTAGGTTTTTTCTCGAATGGAATAGTCGACCATCCGTTGCCTTTGGGATCGATCAATGAAACTCCAGTTCGGCAATCAATCTTTTGTTCTACAGTTATTCCACAGAGTATACCCAGAGGTCCGGAATCGATTTGTTTCATCTTTCCACTGATCTGATACCATTGCTTTCCTTCAGGTAATTTATCGCTAATTCCAAGACGAAGCTGTACTTGATCTTTGTTGCCAACAGCCCATACACCAGATTCACCAGCTGTGATGTACTTCTGATTCGTAGGCACGTAGATCCATTTATTGAAATCTTTTAGCATGTATACAGCATCACGGATATTGATTGCCCAAACTGCATTAGTGATACCCGAGTCGATCTGAACCATTTTTTCTATGCTTGGATCAAGCGGAATCGTATTCCATGTTTTAGGAACTAGAAGGATAAAAATTATAGATTTAGAGTTGATTTGAGAGGTTTTGTTATGAGGTGATGGTGGTGGTAGAGATGTGATGATGATGGTGATGAGATGGTAGTGGTATTGTTGTTCATAACAATGATGTTTGTGATGATAATGGTGATGATGATGATCGTGATGATTAGTCAAACTGCAACCATATGATAATGGTTTAACGGAAGAAAACTTTCACAAATTAAAGTTTCTTACCTGGGAGCGTTGGTGGAAGAGAACCTGGTCCTCCAACTGGTGTGATAGCTATAAAAGGGAAATACGGGTATCAAATCGTTGTCAAAAGAAATCTAGAAATTACAGTATAAGCTTTTTTCGTTTTACTAACCTGGCTGCAGCTTTGGTGGTGGAAGGGAGCCAGGTCCACCAACAACTAGAAAAATATTGATAAATATTTAGACTACAATATGTGAAAGAAATGTGCACTTTCTCATATCGTGACATATACATCACCATATAGTAAACCAAAGCATGTACTACAATACCTTAAAATACTCATTAATAATTCATAAACCTTGTGGCAAATTATGTCAGCCATAATATGTCACGTGGAGTGACTTTATATCTGATAAAACACATGCATGCATACATGCATGCATGTGGCATTATATAATTGTTCATCCTAATTAGTATTCTTTTCAGAGCGCTTTATGTCGATCGGATAAAACATCCTACTGGTGTTTTAAATAGTACACATAATGTCATATCATATCATACTATACTGAGGGACTTAGCGAAGACTATAGTATGTTGTTGTGGGAGGTGTAATGGTCGAAATTACGTGATTTCTTAAATGACGTTTTAAACTGAAAGCAACCTCGACTGGTCATGTCCTCCCAAATTATTTCAAATATAGGGAGGGGTGGTAGAGGGGCGCGTCTGTAGCGTTATAAAATTGCAACGTGTTATAGTTTTGGGTGTTCAAATTTATATTTGCTAGAAATCGTGAAAAGAACTGATATTAAAAAATTGAGTTACATTCCAAACAATTTGAATAACATTCAACTTATAGACCATGCTATACGGCTTGCCAAGTTACTCACCGATTTGGTTGTTATTTAGTGAAATATATCCTGATAATCGAATCAAAATGATTTAGTTATTGCCGAGATGTGTAATTGCAACGAAATTCCGAGATCTTTTAATTTCTGAAATATCTGTGTAAGAAATTTTGTTGTCGAGACTGTTAGAAAATCATCCATCAAAGATGAGTCAAACACCAGTATATTATTGTCAATTGACAATGTACACCACATTTAATAAATTTTATAAATATCTTTAATTTTGACACTCATTTTAATTTGCTGCTTTATATCTTCTCATAATAATACAAGACCAATGTTTATTTTGTGGAATAGAATACCGTACAAATATAATAAGTACAAATCTAATGGCATATTTTAAGAATATTATAAATGTAGAGCACGAAACGGCGCTTGAGAAAGCATTTAATTTAGAGTAACGATTTTTGCCTGGTTTCTTGACTGGACTGTTCATAAAAATGTTAGAATAATTTTGTAAATTAAAAGAAAGAAATAAAAATTAAGTATATAATTAAGTATATAATACGGGTGTTTCCTGGAAATACAACTAAAATTTGACATTTTTAACTTGCGTTCACTTTTAACTTCCACTTAGCCTTTCATAGCCTGTCAATGGTTGTACAATTTACCAGAAAAAACAGCTGAAATCACCACGAAAGTTACCTTATCTTATGCCTTAACAAATACACCCCCCAATGGCTAAGGGACTGACTATATTATATGATAACGTTAAAGATAACCATACCTGGTAGTTTCTGACCTGCTCCAACTCTTCTCAATGTTCCACTGAAGACAGTATTACCGAGATCAATACTGTATAACTGATCTTTGCCAACTGTTACAAACTTGAACGGCGGTCCACCAACTTTCATCCAAGATGTACCCATTGGTATGGTTGTACTTACACCAGATCTGCGATATAGTTCATTCTTGCTGTTAACTCCCCAAACTTTGCCATCAGGTCCTGCCTCGAGTTGAACCAAAGTGCCATCTACTGCTTTCCATCCTGTGCCTTGAGGTGAGGCAATGGTTACACCTATAAAATATGGTGAAAACGGTTTTACTATAGACCACTAATGTACAGTAGATGATGGTCAATCGACATTATCACAGTGGGAAAATAATGTTAATTGATTTCATTTTACATGCAAAAGGTAATGTAATTCCAAGAAGAAGCTCACTAACTGAATTTTACACCCGTGATTCCCTGAACATTTTGTGGCATTGAGGCTCAGTATTGTGGCTAAATTGTAGCAAGTGTGAGTTCTACCCCAGTATGGTCAAAACCCATAAAAAAGGGAGAAAAGAAGCCCGTTGGGCCATAATAGCCTGTTAAGGGCACTATGATCTGTCATGGGCGCAATAGCCTGTAAAGGACGAATAGACTGTTAGGGACACAATAGCTTGTAGGGTTATTTGGAGGCAAAGGAATAAATAGGAGATGTAGTTTAATTCGCTTGCTCGTATAAGCGTCAACATTTCTGAAGTTGGTCACAATCTGCCCTCTAATCGTTATTGAAATCCACCGAATAGGAACATTTTAGAGAAACATTCAAATACATAGAAATACCTTCACGGAAGAACACTTGGTTATTTTTGTTCACTCCCCAGTGACCAAACTCGCCACATGAGATGTACTTCAGAGATCCATCAAGTGCAATCCAGGCTGAACCCTCGGGGGTAGCATCAGTTATCCCAGTGCGACAGAATACTTGATCAATACTGCTAACACCACAGACAATTCCTTTGGGTCCTGAATCTATTTGTTTCAAACCTCCTGCAATTTTCTTCCAAGTGTTAGTTACCATATCTCTGTAGTAAATTTGAGATGCAGATGTAACGCCCCAAACACCAGCAGCACCAGATGTAACGTGACTCAATTTTCCAGGTACCAGTGTGAAATCGTCACCCTTCAGTTCGTAGATGTTATTGTTAGCGTCTGTTGCCCAGGTTGATGGCATCATTCCAGTGTCAATTTGAACCATAGGTTTGCTCAGAGATCGCCAGGATACTGTCAAAAAAAGAGCGAATTTACTACATAAATCACCACATAATATATTGGAACCTCGTACCCACCGTCTCTCCTCCTGGCGAGAGGCGAAAAGACCCTAGTGGACGCTGGTCACGCGATCTGCTAATATCTAGCAGATTTTTAATTAGCAATCCAAGATGAGGTCAATAAATACTTGATATTTGGATGATTTTTATGGTTTAATTTATAATTTGCATTTTGTAGTATTGTCGTAATAAGAATCTGCTAGATTTAATATATAAAGATTTAATATATAATAGAGATAATAAGAATCTGCTAGATTTTAGCAGATCACGTGACCAGCGTCTACCGGGGTATTTTCTACCCAAGAGGAAAGATCCTGGGTAAGACGTTGAATACATGGTTCAAATTTAACTGAAACTGAACTAACTTTATTTATATGGTATAGTATTATATCGGTTCTAAACTGTTACCCTAGTAATATTATTATGGGACGAAATCGGAATACATGAAGAGAACCGAGGTTGTTTGGTAGACTTTGGTTGTCGCATGTGACGATATTATAATCAGATACTACACAACTGTATACTGCAGAAATCTCCAGAATCTAACCCCATTAACAGAGGTAAACGGCACATGCACCAAGCACTGTGTCACCAACAGTATTACTTAGAATCAAACTCTTGCTAACCGTGTATTGTCATCATCACTCTTTGTGGTGGCAGACTTCCTGGCCCTCCAATAAGTGGTGGAGGTTTGAATTGAGGAACTATAAAATAAGGTCAATACTTCAGCTGTTACTATAAAATGATGACCTTGACGATGGTAAACATGAGAACGATGATTACGATTATAATGATGATGTTGATCATGAAGATAGTGATGAAGATCATGGTGATGACAGTAACAATTATGGTGATGGTGATGATGACGGTAATACTGGTGACAATAATGACTGTACTATACACCTTATCATACCAAAACCTAACGTTTGCCATACCTGGTAGTTTCTGACCTGCTCCAATTCTTCTTAATGTTCCACTGAAGACAGTATTACCAAGATCAATACTGTATAACTGATCTTTACCAACTGTTACAAACTTCAACGGCGGTCCACCAACTTTCATCCAAGATGTACCCATTGGTGCGGTCGTACTTACACCAGATCTGCGATATAGTTCATTCTTGCTGTTAACTCCCCAAACTTTGCCATCAGGTCCTGCCTCAAGTTGAACCAAAGTGCTATCTACTGCTTTCCATCCTGTGCCTTGAGATAAGGCAGATGTGACACCTACACAAAATGGTAAAAACGGTTTACAATAAAGCACTGACGTGCAGTAGATGATGGTCAACCGACATTATCACAGCAGGAAAATAATGTTAATTGTTTTCATTTTATAGGCAAAAGGTAGTGTAATTCCTAATTACAGCCGAGAGTTGAATTACGAAGAACGCAACTCAGAACGTGACTGAGTCGAAGACTTTCTAAGGCGCCTCTGGCTACCACCATACGACTCATGTTTTATCACAAATAACAGCTAAGGCGTAAGGGTTTGTTTTGGGAGGGGAGGGAACCGGGCTACCAGGCAAAACAATATCAATTCTACTTAGATGAGTCCAGCACATCAAGTCAGAACTGGGTAGTCACCTATAAAATAACAATATTCCTACCTTACCTTACCCTTAATTTTCAGAAACAGATATAATTTAACTCAGTGACACGGAGAAGCTCACTACTGTATTTTTACCCCGTGATTCCCTGTAGAATTGTTGCATCGAGGCTCAGTATTGTAGCTGGATGTTAGAAAGGGTAATTTCTATACCCCGTATAGTAAAAACCAACTAAAATGGGAGAAAGGAAGTCCGTTGGAGCATAATAGCCAGTTAGGGGCATTGTGGGCTGTCAGAGGCGCAACAGTTCATTAGGGGCACAACAGCTCACATGGGCACAATGGGCTGTAAAGACAGAATCGCCTGTTTGGGCCAAGTAGCCTGTTAGGGGAACAATAGCTTGTAGGGGTTATTTAGAGGCAAATAAATAAGTATGTTATGTAGTTTAATTAATTTGCTTGCTCGTATAAGTGCCAACATTTCTAAAGTTGGTCACAATCTTCTCCTCTTATGGTTATTGAAACCAACTAATTAGGAAAATTTCAAAGAAACATAAAAAAGTACAAACACAGAAATACCTTCACGGAAGAACACTTGGTTATTTTTGTTCACTCCCCAGTGGCCAAACTCGCCACATGAAATGTACTTCAGAGATCCATCAAGTTTAATCCAGGCTGAGCCCTCAGGGGTAGCATCAGTTATTCCATTGCGACAGAATACTTCGTCAATACTGCTAACACCACAGACAATTCCCTTGGGCCCTGAATCTATTTGTTTCAAACCTCCAACAATTCTCTTCCAAGTGTTAGTTACCATATCTCTGTAGTAAATATGAGAAGCAGATGTCACTCCCCATACACCAGCAGCACCAGATGTAACGTGACTCAATTTTCCAGGTACTAGTGTGAAATCGTCACCCTTCAGTTCGTAGATGTTATTGTTAGCGTCTGTCGCCCAGGTTGATGGTGTCATTCCAGTGTCAATTTGAACCATAGGTTTGCTCAGGGACCTCCAGGACACTGTTAGGAAAGAGCGAGTTACTGCATAAGTTACTACATAATATAGGGTTCAAACTTAACTGAAACTAACCCAACTTTATTTATATGGTATAGCTATTATATCGGTTCTAAACTTTTACCCTAGTATTATTATTATGGGAAGAATCGATATACCTGCAAAGAACCGACGTTGTTTGGCAGACTGAAACTACAAAAACACTCTTGTCGCATGTGACGATATTATAATCAGACAACTACGCAACTGTATACTGCAGAAATCTCCAGAATCTAACCCCATTAACAGAGGTAAACGGCACATGCACCAACCACTGTGTCACCAACAGTGTTACTTAGATTCAAACTGTTGCTAACCTTGTATGGTCATCATCACTTTTTGTGGTGGCAGACTTCCTGGCCCTCCAATAAGTGGTGGAGGTTTGAATTGAGGAACTATAAAATAATGCCAATACTTAAATTAGCCGTTACTATAAAATGATGATCTTAACGATGGTAAAAATGAGAACGATGATCATGATTATGATGTTGATGATGATGTTGACGATGAAGTAGTGATGAAGATCATACTCATGACAGTAACAATTGCGGTGATGGTGACGGTAATATTAGTGACGATGATGACTGTATCATACCGGCCAGAACCTAACGTTTGCTATACCTGGTAGTTTCGGACCTGCTCCAACTCTTCGTAATGTTCCACTGAAGACAATATTACTGAGATCAATACTGTATAACTGATCTTTACCAACTGTTACAAACTTCAACGGCTGTCCACCAACTTTCATCCAAGATGTACCCATTGGTACGGTCATACTTACACCAGATCTGCGATATAGTTCATTCTTGCTGTTTACTCCCCAAACTTTGCCGTCAGGTCCTGCCTCAAGTTGAACCAAAGTGCTATCTACTGCTTTCCATCCTGTGCCTTGAGGTAAGGCAGATGTAACACCTTCAAAAAATGGTGAAAATAGATTTACTAAGCACTAACATGCAGTAGATGATGGTGAATCCACTGTAAAGTAATTCCTAATTATAACTGAGAGTTGAATTAAACAGAATGCAACTCAGGACGTTGCTGAGTTGAAGACTTTCTAAGACGCCTAGTCAAGGCGAAAGGATTAGTTTTGCGAGGGAAACCGCAGTACCAGGAGAAAACGATCCACAACTCCACTTACATGAGTTTTCATGCACACCAAGTCAGAGTTGGGTAGTCACCCATCGAATAACAATATCCTACCTTTTTCAGTAAAAAACTTAACTCACCGACAAGGAGAAGCTCCCCAACAGCAATATACACCTGTGATTCCATGTTGTTTTGTATTTGGAGACAACGTTAATATATAGAAGACTTAATTTAATTTAATTTGCTTGCTCGATTAACCATCAACATGCCTGAAGTTGGCCACAATCCTTGAACTGCCCTCGAATGGCCGGTTATTGAAACCCACCAATTAGGAAAATTTTAAAGAAATATTAAAGAGTACAAACACAGAAATACCTTCACGGAAGAAGACTTGGTTGTTTTTGTTCACTCCCCAGTGACCAAACTCGCCACATGTGATGTACTTTAGAGATCCATCAAGTGCAATCCAGGCTGAACCCTCGGGGGTTGCATCAGTTATCCCAGTTCGACAGAATACTTGATCAATGCTGCTAACACCACAGACAATTCCTTTGGGCCCTGAATCTATTTGTTTCAAACCTCCTGCAATTTTCTTCCAAGTGTTAGTTACCATATCTCTGTAGTAAATTTGAGATGCAGATGTAACTCCCCATACACCAGCAGCACCAGATGTAACGTGACTCAATTTTCCAGGTACTAGTGTGAAATCGTCACCCTTCAGTTCGTAGATGTTATTGTTAGCGTCTGTTGCCCAGGTTGAAG
This sequence comes from Paramuricea clavata, assembly GCA_902702795.2. Taxonomy (NCBI): domain Eukaryota; kingdom Metazoa; phylum Cnidaria; class Anthozoa; order Malacalcyonacea; family Plexauridae; genus Paramuricea; species Paramuricea clavata. Next base: position 17,456 of record CACRXK020010251.1, read on the forward strand.
GTGTCATTCCAGTGTCAATTTGGACCATAGGTTTGCTCAGGGATCGCCAGGATACTGTCAAAACCGAGCGAATTTACTACATAATATCTAGTTCAAATTTCTAAACTTAGCTGAAATTAAACTACCTTTATTTATATGGGATAGCTATATCGGTTCTAAAATATTCTTCCTTGTATTATTATTATGAGAACAAATCGGAATACCTGCAGAGAACCAAGGTTGTTTGAGTAGAGTCTAACTAGAAACACTTTTGTCACACGTGACTGAGACGAAATTATAATCAGACAACTCCACGACTGCATACTGCATTCACGGATATATAATGTACCTTCATTAATAACTGTGCCACCCACACTTTTAAGGCTGATTTCCACTGTTGCGTTTTTCATACGTACGTTCTGTATACGCACGTAAAACTTTAAATCCATTTAAATGTTACATATGAAATAACCAGATAAATAAAGCAAAATAATTC
>CACRXK020010252.1:0-17929 GCA_902702795.2 Paramuricea clavata
TTTAGGCTAGTTAAGATCGAAATTTTGGAAAAGTGGTAACCATTTCCCGTTTGTAATCTAAATTGACTGAAAATTGCAAATTTCGCAAGGCTATATTATCCGCATTTTACAACATTTCGCAACGAAACTTTGGAATATTACTAATTTTGCGATGCTCTTTCATGCTATGATGGAATTTTGTCTAGACTTGTTGAGATCAAAATTTTGGTTAATTGGGGAATGGTGATTACAAATATTTCTTTAAAATTTGAGAACAATGCTATACCAAGGCAGCATTCACTACCCTGTTGGGTAAACTAGTTTAAATAGTATACCTTTAAAATAATGACAATTGATTAATTTTTGGTGCTTACATTATACACAACAAACTGCAAAGAATCATATTATCCATACTTTCAACTTCCCCAAGTGTATAGTTAATTAAATACGCATTTGCCCATTTAGTACAACTAAATTGCAAGCAAATTGTAAATTTCGACATACTAAAATGCTGTTTTCTGACCACCAGAATTCTGAAAAAACTTTCCCAAAGTCCAGGAAATGGCATTTCAGAGACTCTAATAAATTTTAAAATTTCCTCGGGCCTTTGGCCCTCGTTCTCAACCCCCAATCAAAAAGAGATTCTTACAGCACTGCATGCTTCTGTAATACATCTGTGCGTAGAATATGCGTATTTTTGTTTGTAAATTGCGTCTTCATTCTCCGGATAGCAAACAGCTTCGTGGCTTCGTAGGCAATGAAATATTTGGAAAATTTTTTCGTCATTCGGAAATTTTTGGCCTACACCCTCACCCCAACTATACATGCTAGCTACGGCCCTGCGTCATGTAACTTGTTTCGGGCAAATTTTTTGGGTTGCTTGGCTTTTCCGTTCTAAAGGTGTCACCTCGAGCCATTTGTGGCTTTTTTGTGTAGGTCACGCGTCCTGATGATAGGATCGCGTTTCTTTGCCAACTTGATTACTTTATTTAAATGAGCTTGCAGGATTGGATAGAACTCAGCAATAAGTTTCACAGCCCCTAGAAAATTGCCTTGGTTTGCAATAGCTTTTGCAGTACTGTCATCAAAAGCAGTTGCTATAGATTCTGAATGTTTTCTTCGAAAGGGCAGAGTCTCAGTCTGAAGTGCTATAAAAAATATAACACTGATTTCCGCTAGGTGACTGATAATGATTTGTTGTCATTCGAAATCTAGTGAATTCCGGGGCCCCAGAGTTCTCCGGGCCTCGGTCTGCGCCCCAATGCCCGACTGCCTAGTCCGCCCTGTTTCTCCATAAGTAAAACTTTTAAAACGATGCGTGAAAACGTGTACATAATATATATATATATATATATATATATATATATATATATATATATATATATATATATATATATATATATATATATATATATATATATATATATATATATATATGTTAATCATCACGATATGGCATTTATAATTTTTATATATGTTAATCACCGTAGGTAAGTATTTTTTAGTGAACAGGAAAAGTTGAGACTGAGTCGGATTCGAACCGGCGACCTTTGGGTTACAAGCCCATCGCTCTACCAGCCAAGCCCATCGCTCTACCGGTAACCCAGAGGTCGCCGGTTCGAATCCGACTCAGTCTCAACTTTTCCTGTTCACTAAAAAATACTTACCTACGGTGATTAACATATATATATATATATATATATATATATATATATATATATATATATATATATATATATATATATATATATATATATATATAAATTAAATCACTTGTCTTTCTTTTCCATTTAGGGACCGATCATTATTTATGGCAGGGGTGGGGGCCGAGGAGAAAGTATAATGCAGCCAGAAAAAATCATCCCACTTTGTTCGAAACAAAATTTCTACCTACCCCACCGGTGGAATGCTGGAAAAAATTTTTACCCCACCCAACCTCTTTTGTTGCAACATATATCTGTATATTGCTTTGATCACAATGGCCATTATAATTAAAAGGGAATGGGATTGAAGCACTGACAGTCATGTGGGGCATGCTATAGTTAGCATTACTTCTACTATTGGGTTACTTCTACAATTGCAAGGTACTATAGAAAGAATAAATAGTTATGTGAAGGCTTAAAAATTGTCATTTCATAGGGAAATGCCAAACGAATTAAAGGATTTTAACATTTCTTGACTGAAGATTCAGATGGAAGTTATATTGCTCACTCATATTAAGACTGGCATGCACTCTGACTCAAGCAACTGCACAGTATGATTCAAATTTGCATGTTATGAGGGGCATGGTGGTTTGGATCAGTGTATGCTGAAATCTTGGCAGTTGGCCATTTAATATTGGGATACTTTGCTAGTTTACTTCTCTAATTTTTACATACTTGTTAAATTAAAATATGATTGGGTTTTATAGTTTGTATTCAACGCTATATTCCCTTTTCACGAGGTAGTACAATGCTAGTCCCATAAACATATATTATTAAACAAAATAAAAGAAAAGACTGTTTTTAGCCTTCTTTTAGGTCAAAATTTCCGAAAATTAGTCAATTTTCCCCCGCCCCACCAAGATTTCCGCCACTGCAAGACGCTCCACCGGAGCATTAAGTCGCTGGGGCGATGGAAATATGCTAATGCAACTTTAAGTACAAGTAATAGCACTAATTAAAGAAGAGCGTGTTTGTTTTTCCGAAAATTTGAAACAGTCTCACAGAATCCTATGATTGTAAATGTCTAAATTCTAAAATTTCCTCTGAAATTCCTTTAAAATCTCCTTACAGAATTCTTAAAGTTTACGAAATCAATTATAACATTTTTAAAATATTTTAATTTGTAAACAATACAACGATACTAAAGTATATATATCCCATGTGAGAATATCTGAATTTAGAAAATGATGTTACTGTAAATTAATGGGAAAAGTTGCTGTTATACAGTGTGAAGATAACTTGATAATATCATCCGAATTCCAAGTATGATTTATTAATATAAACAATTAACTGATTAATCTGTAAACGGGTAAATATACTTCTCCTATTTTATCCATGTATACATGCATGGTCTACTGGTAAAGAAAAACAGCTAGTTGCCATTGAAATAGCCATTGAAATGATAGGGATTCACGAGGGGCATGAGGCATATTTCAGGATTTGCTACCTGAATTGTCCACATGGTTTACAAGCACATACCGGATATTAGTTATACAGTATTGTTGTGTATTTGCTTTCTATTAAATAGCTATATTATATTTCGTGTATAACTCAACAAGAAGCACTCATCCCGAACACACGGTGGATGCGCGCGCATCCTAATAACATAGGTAACCCATAACATCTCCTCCCTACTAAAAATTGTTCAGTCAATATCCAGTCTTTGCTGCACATAACATTAACATTAAAGTCATAATTAACAGTCTTTGCTGTATATCTATATACTGTAAATATACGTTCTAACCGCTATATCTGTCCGTAACACTGCTACTTTAGAGATCAAGTCTCACAGGTGGTTTCCTCACTCTTTCTGGATATCTTCGTTCGCTCGTTGTCGCCAGAGGCATTGATGTCTCTGTAGTGCTCTCATTTACAAGTTCGTGGGTGCTGGAGCCCTGTTGCACTTGCAAGTCTGCTGCTACTATTGGCAACGTCTGTTCACTTGAACTGGATATCACTTCCGGCTGCACTACTCCCATATTCGCAGTTTGCTCCCTGTCCTGTATTGTGCTTAGTTTAACTTCGGTTGGCAGCAGTTGGTCAATATGTCTGCGCCAGATTACGCCCGATGTCACTTCGATCTTATACATCAAAGGTCCGATCCTTTCAATGACCTTTCCCGATCTCCACTTTAGATTTCCTCGGTAATCACGTGCCATTACCATGTCTCCCACTTCCAACTGTCGTGTTGCTCTGTTCTTGGCACTGGCCGACTTCCTGCTCTGCTCCTGTTGTTTGATCACCATCTTCCTGTTCAGATTAGGTTTAACTAAGTCTAAACGTGTCCGTATTGGCCTGCCAAGCATAAGTTGTGCTGGGCTCTCTCCAGTTGTTGAATGTGGGGTATTTCTATAGGTTATAAGAAATTTTGCTAACTTCTCTTGAATTGGCTTCGAACTTTCTTCCATTGAACGCAGTGCCTGTTTGAATGTTTGCACTGATCTTTCTGCAAGGCCATTTGTAGCAGGGTGGTATGGGGCAGAGGTGATGTGTTTTACTCCATTAGATTTCATAAACGACCGGAATTCTTCTGAGACGAATTGGGGGCCATTATCGGAGACAATCTGTTCCGGGATTCCGAATCGTGCAAACAAATTTCTTAGTACTTCAATGGTCTTCGCTGCGGTTGTCGACTTCATAGGAATTACTTCTGGCCACTTGCTGTGTGCGTCGACCACCACCAGGAACATAGTATCCTTAAAAGGACCAGCATAATCAATATGTACACGTTGCCATGGTGAAGTGGTCCATTCCCATGGGTGTAAGGATACCTTGGATGGCATCTTTTGGTTCTGTAGACAACCACTACAGGTTTTCGCTACGTTCTCCAACTGTTGGTTGATGTTTGGCCACCACACATAGCTTCGTGATAGGGCCTTCATCTTGACGGTACCCAAATGACTATCATGTAGCTCTCGCAGAATTCTCTCTTGCAACTTGCTAGGGATGACCACTCTCATTCCCCAAAGGATACAACCTTGATGAACTGTAAGTTCACTCTGTCGGTCATGGTAGGGCTTGTCTCCCTCGAAACGTGCTGACCAACCTTTAACTATTGAATCATAAACTCTGGCTAATATGGGATCACGATTTGTCTCTTTAGCTACCGATTCACTGGTGACTGGGAGAATGTTTAACTGGGTTGCATGAAACACTTCAGCTGCATCCACAGCGGTATCCTCTTTCTCCGTCATTGGCAGTGGTAGTCGTGATAGACCATCTGCATTACAGTGTTCTTTCGTATTCTTGTACTCAATGTCGTATTCGAATCCAGCTAGGAACAATGCATAGCGTTGGAATCTTGTGGCCGTCATTATGGGTATTCCTTTTTCTGGATGGAAAATGGATGTCAGAGGTTTATGGTCAGTGACTAGTGTAAACCGTCGCCCATACAAATATATGTGAAACTTCTTGACCCCCCACACAATTGACAGTGCTTCCTTGTCAATCTGGGAGTACTTGCGCTCCGTCTTGGTGAGGGATCTGGATGCAAAAGCCACTGGTCTTTCACTTCCATCTGCCATAACATGCGACAACACTGCACCAATTCCGGTTGGTGAAGCATCACATGCGATCTTAACTGGAAGCGTTGTGTCGTAGTGGGTTAGGACTAGGTCAGAGGTTATCAAGTGCTTGGCATTTTTAAAAGCTTTCTCACATTGTTCAGTCCACTTCCACTTGTGACTTTTCTGAAGCAATACATGTAGTGGGTGAAGAACTGAAGCCGCGTTGGGGAGAAACCGATTATAGTAATTTACCAGTCCTAGGAAGGATCGAACTTGTGACACATTCTCGGGCCTAGGGGCGTTCACTACTGCCTCGATCTTCTCTTGGGTTTTGTGTAAACCATTGGCATCAATTTCATGGCCACAAAACACAACTTTCTCCTTGAAGAATTCACACTTCTTTTTGTTTGCTCTCAGACCTGCCTCTTGTAATCGCTTTAGAACTTCCTCTAACCGTTCTAAGTGCTCTTCATTGGACTTTCCGGTAATTATCATGTCGTCAAGGATGCATTGTGTTCCAGGTATACCCTGTAACACCTGGTCCATGGCACGTTGCCAAATTGCTGGGCTTGACGTCACACCGAAAACTAACCGCTGATACTGAAATAGACCCTTATGTGTGTTAATAGTCAAATACTTTCGTGTCTCTTCAGTGACCTCCATTTGGTGATAGGCTTGGCGTAAGTCTAATTTGGTAAAATGCTTACCCCCAGCCAGATTGGCAAAAATATCCTCGATACGGGGCAAAGGGTATTGTTCTGCGATTAAAACTGGGTTAACAGAGACTTTGAAATCCCCACATATTCGTACTGAGCCATTTCGTTTGACCACAGGTACAATAGGGGTTGCCCACTCACTATGTTCCACCTTGTTTAGAATCCCTTCCTTTTCAAGGCGTGTTAGCTCGGCTTCTACCTTAGGTCGCAAGGCATATGGCACCTGTCGTGCCTTACAGTATCGGGGTCGACAGTTCTCTTTTAATTTGAGGTCAGCTTGGTGTCCCTTCAAGGTGCCCAAATCATCATCGAACACACTTTTATACTTTTTCAAAAGGTTATTTACCTTACCCTGTGTCTCATTGTTTGTCGCTTGGTTTACTTTAAGGGCTTTGATCTCGCCCCAGTCTAGTTTGATTACAGAAAGCCAATCACGCCCAAATAACGCTGGTCCCGGGGACTCAATAACTTGAATATCTAGCTGTCTTGTCTGGCCATCGAGACTAACTAACTCTACAATTGATTTTCCCTTTTGGATACAGCTTTTCCCCTGTGTAAGTTTTAAGTGTGATTTGACTTCTCTGTAGCTTTATGTGACTAAACTTAGCTCTGTATAACTGATACGGGATAACTGAAACTGCAGAGCCTGTGTCTAGTTCCATTCTTAAGGGTGTTCCTTCAACTTTGGGGGTTACCCATATTACGTTATCTTTGTTTCCCACTTTATTTATTTCTAAACTAGCCAGGTAATCATCGCTGTCACTATCATCATCATCATCAATGTGATTTACTGGGGGTTTGAAACTATGTGTTTCTTTGCTTCGTTTTCTACAAGCTCTCCGAATATGACCGCTCTTCTTACAATGATGGCAAATTGCATTTTTAAAGGGGCAGGATTTATGCTGATGATCACCATGACAACGGTAACACTTGGGGTCTGCAGGGGAAGGAGAGGCGTCCCTTCCTTTCTTGGCTTTCGCATTCCTGTTTTGCCCTTCAGGTTTATTTAACAAATTCACTGAATCTGATTCCTTATTCGTATGGTTTGAATCTCTCCCCCCTTGCATAGTTTCAACGTCCTTACATGATTGTTCAATAGCGATGCATTTAGCAACGGCTGTGTCAAAGGTCAGTTCTTCGAGCTTAAGTTTTAAGAGTTCTGACATCATTTTTCTGTCACGAATACCAGATACTAACCGATCTCTAAGTCGCTCTAAACGCATCGTTTCGTTGAACTTACATTCTGTAGCTAAATGTTTTAAAACAGCTACGTATTCACTCACCGTCTCTCCCGCGTTTCTCGCTCGATTATCAAACTCGTATCTGGCTACTAATGCTGATTTCTGGGGCTTTAACTGTTTCTGAAGTCGCTCGACTATCGCTTCGTACGTGATCGTGTCCTCTTTTAGTAGATGTGGAGCAAATAAATCCTTTGTTAACTGGTAGGTTTCTGCAGGCATATTCGTCAACAGGACAGCTTTCTTTTGTTTAGCATCAGTCACGCTATTTGCTACGAAAAAGAATTCCAGTTGTTCGGCATACGCTTCGAAGTCAGTGCCAACAACAAACTTTCGAACTTTACCGATGTTTCGAATCGGTTCTGGTGCTTCATCTGCCATCTTTCCACAGGATGGCAATAGCTGCTACAATACCTTGCTTTTTCTAACGTGGTAATATTTCTTAATCCTGTCCTCGTCGCCAAAATGTTGTGTATTTGCTTTCTATTAAATAGCTATATTATATTTCGTGTATAACTCAACAAGAAGCACTCATCCCGAACACATGGTGGATGCGCGCGCATCCTAATAACATAGGTAACCCATAACAAGTATCAAGTGTGAATGCCCAAAAATTAAATCCTGAAAATTTAATAGACTATATATATATATTAAGATATGTAATAAGGGGATGTTTATATGGGGGCGAGCCTGGATGCCCAGGCTTGGGGGCTACAGTAGCTCACTTTTCCTAGGGGGAGTTTTGGCCCAGCTTTAGCAAGATCTCGGGCTAAAGGGGCGGGATCTCACTTAGGTGGGCCTACTCTTTACTCATATATACACAAGGTGAACTTTAATATGAAATAACACCAAAGGACGGATCTCGCCAAAACTGGCCCAACTTGGGTACCCAGGGTTAGGGCTGGCTTGCACCATATAAACAGCCCTTATTGAGTCTTTGGAGATTTTGTGTGTAAATGAATAAAATGACACCTTACAGTGGGTTGAGGGTGGGTGTTTCTCTCAACATTTTGGAAAGCAATAATATTTTATTTAAAAAATTAGAATAATCACATATTAAACTCTGTTAGTAGTATATATTGTATTGTGTGTGATTAAAATATGGGGTTTTTTTACCCCACCTCTGCATGCAAGGATTTTTTGGCCACCCCACCTACACTGTGAAGAAAGTATTATTTTACAGTTACCCCACCATTTTCTCGTCGGCCCCCACCCCTGCCATAAATAATGACCGGTCCCTTTTAAAAGGAAATGATGACGGCTTAAAAATCTGTTACTTACATGGTCCTTTTTTAGGCTTACTTGTGTTCTTCACGTCCTTTTGACTGTCGTCACTCATTTTATCGACAATGAGAAGATGGAAAATGAGTGCGAAATAGAGGAACAAATACCTTTTGAGATTGTGCGGATTTCCGAATCTCTCATACAGTATTTTGGAAATCAGCGTGAGGCTTTTATGATGGTAGGTAATTTGTAATGACTATCAGTTACGCATAACAGTCGATACTTCTTATCGAGTAAAATATGCTATAGTAAATATTTGATACAAGATGTGGTTTTTTCCTCGAACAGGTGGTAAATCCCGTTGTGTCAAAAAAATCGAAGGACTCAAGATCGATGGATTTTACTGATAGAACACAACAACGTACACAGTCTGTGATCCAGTCATCCAACGAAATAGTTGAATCATTTGGAAAATGGTTCATTAAAAGGTTTCAAGGCTTTCCACAAGTAGACTACAGGAGCTTTTACCAGATAAATTAAATAGACACCTTAGGCCAAGGGGACACGAGTTTGAACTTCCATTAGTGAGAACAGAGCGATTTAAAAGTTCTTTTGTAAATCGATGTTTGTTTAACTTTGTTTAACCAATTTTAACCTTTACCTTTTTAACATTATTAATATTTTTATCCATAACTGTATATATCTAGTTATTACCTTATAGATATCAATAATTTTATCTTATATATTTTTATAATGTAAACTCACAGACGGGTGTTCTTGAGTATGAATAAAGACTGTTATTATTATTATTATTATTATTAATATCTGCAAAATGTAAAGAATTCTAATGTTTATGGCTTTGTACTATATATAGGTCATCAAAACTGCAAAGAAGTAGATCTTTTGTGTCTTCAGTTTGTACATCATATATTATATTGGTTATAAGGACTATAATCTCAAACATCCTTTCAAAATTTAATAATTAAATATTTAGAGTTAAATTAAATATCCATATTTTACTGTACCTTTAGATAAGTAAATTTGCTCGTGAAACTGTGAAACGAAAAATTGGTGGATCGGAACCAAGTATGGCCTTTCCTTTTGAAAATGTCCCTAAAGAAGAGGATGGGCTAATACCATATACGAAAAAGCACAGCTGAAAAAAGCTGTTGTCGAAGAAGGAGGGTTAGACCGGGATACGGCGTTTACAATATCAGACGGCTCGAAGAAATAAAAGGACGCTTGCTTGACAATATCCATCAATTCATTTCCAGTTCATTAATAATTCATGAGCAATTCAGCCAATGATAATCACCTATTTGATCACAAGATGCCATTTGGATAACCCGGTGAAACTTGATGAAAGTCACTAGTGTTTTCATCAAATATCTTAATTACACATGCAAAATTACTTGAATAGAATTCCTAATTACGTCATGCTAACATGCTTGGTTAAGAATTGAAATCAGCAAACCAGAATTCAAATCTATTCAAATCAGCAAACGAAAACATTCTGTTACGTCTCGATTCATTTGAGAAGCCATGTCGAGAATGACGTAATGTTAGTCTAATTATGGACGCGTGAGAATCGCGCGAGACGCGTGTGGTTTTTCCTGGAAGAACACATGCTTTTCCTGGGATTGTATAATATTAACAAGGAACACAAAATCTACTTTATGTCGAAGTTAAAGTGAGAATTAAAGAAGTTTTAACCCTTTTATTGAGTGATTCTAACTATTAACAACACGTGGCACCTCCACACGGGATATGTGAGCGAAAAAAAACAGAAAATAACAGATAAAATGGATAAAAAGAGCGATAATTTTATAGACACCGAGCGACAGCTATTAAAACTCACACGAAGCAAAACGAAAGCGATTCTAGAGAAGGGAAATCTTGACAAAATCATTCGACATAAAGAAGCGTTGGGGAAAATTGTGAAAGAATTAGAAGATCTTAAAATACAAGGCGAAAAGGACAAACTACAAGACGGGGAAGCGATCGAAGATGTTCAAAAATGGGGAGTCGATATCGAAGGCGAGATTGATGAGACGGATTGCGAAATATCACACTTAAATCAATATTTAACAGAAGCCAAGGCGAGGACTGAGAACGAGAAACGTGAAAAGGAGAAAATATTGCTAAAACAACAACGGGACGAAGAACTGTATTTCGAAAAATGTAAATTGGAACAAATGGCTAGCTTGGGTTCGGTTAGTGTCAAGTCAACAAAGCCAGAACAAGCAAAGGTGAGCAGTGTTAAAATGCCTAAGTTAGTAATAACAAAGTATGATGGTACATATGAAAGATGGCTGTCTTTCTGGAATAAATTTGAAGCTGAAATAGACAATACTGACCTCCCAGCTGTAACCAAGTTCTCTTACCTAAAGGAACTGTTAGAGCCCCATGTGTGTGACGAGATTGATGGGCTACCCTTTACAATGGAGGGGTACACCCGTGCTAAAAACATTTTGAAAACTAATCATGGGAATACAAGTGAAATTGTTAGGGCATATGTAAAAAACATTCAAGAGTTGCCTACAATAACTGGCAGGAAAGTAAACAAGATACATGAATTTATTAAGAACCTGAGCTACAATGTACAATCGTTAGAAACATTGGGTAAACTATCGCAGAGTTTGTCAATGGTACGGGGTGTTATAGAGAAATTACCTGGTATTAAGGCAGAGTTGGTCACTAATCAGGTTGGATGGCAAGATTGGGGATTTGCTGATTTGTTAAAAGCTCTGGAAAATTGGAAAGCAATACACCCGGTGGAAAGTTCAAGCGAACATAACCCTAGGACCCCCTACAACCGCAACCATTCGTTCTTCTCCAAAGATTCCTCAACACCAAAGGGTTGTGTTTACTGTGATGACGAACAGCACAAGTCGTATGAATGTAAGAAGGTTGCTACACCAACTGAGCGTAAACGAAAGCTACAAGCAAAGAAGTTATGTTTTAATTGTACGGGTGGAAGACACCATGCAGCACAGTGTCGAAGTCGAGTTACCTGTTTTCACTGCAAGAAAAAACATCATTCATCAATTTGTGACACTTTAGAGAAACCTCCACATAACCAAATTCCAGGACAAGCAGCTATGACAGCAACACACGAAGAGCAAAAGGTTTGTCACCCCATTGTTATTGTCAAAGCAAATGGCATTACCTGTAGAGCACTACTGGACACAGGAGCTACGACATCGTATGCATCTGCATATCTTCTCAGCCTAATGAAGATCAATCCATCTAATACCTTGACACGGTGTATTCAAACCATCACAGGGACAATAACGAAGCATGTTGAAATCTACAATCTTGAAGTTAGCAACACAGAAGGAAACTTTGTTATCCCAGTGAATGTAACAAAGGTTGACCGCAGAAATCTCTTGTCAGTTGTGAATCCAAATTACCCAGAGTTGATTAGTCGGTTCCAACACCTACAAGGCGTGAATATGGTGGAAACGGATACCAAATCAGTCCTTCCAGTACACCTCATATTGGGGGCAGCAGAATATTCAAGGATCAAGACTAGTGAACCACAAAGAACCGGTGAAATGAGGGACCCTGTGGCGGAGTTCACTCAGTTTGGCTGGTCAATTATGTCGCCAGGAGTTCAGCCCAATTTAGACAATATGTTTCTTGCTCAAACTGCTCAATCTGATTATGAGGAACTTTGTCGCATGGATGTTCTCGGTATTCAAGACACACCATCTGGAGACCAGAAAGTTGTGCATGAAGAGTTTTTGGAACAGCTTCGGCGTGATCCTGTACATGGGTGGTATGAGACTGGCCTCCCTTGGAAGGGAGGCCATCCGCCTTTGCCCTCAAATGAGGAGAACAGTTTGAAACGTTTGGGGACCTTGGTGCAGCGATTGAAGAAAACTGACAAATTCGATGAATACAATTCAATTATTCAAGACCAACTGAAAGAAGGAGTTGTTGAACCTGCAAATGAGCCACCAACTGGAACTGTGTTCTATTTACCTCATCATCCGGTCGTGCGTGAATCATCAGAATCCACAAAAACGAGAATAGTTTACGATGCGTCTTCGAAAACAGGATCCCAACCATCCCTAAATGACTGTTTGAACACGGGTCCACCGTTACAGAATCAACTTTTCAAAGTTCTGGTTCGAGGACGTTTCCATCCTGTTGCACTTAATGGTGACATTCGCAAGGCATTTCTTCAAGTATGTATTCGGACAGAACATAGAGATGCAATGAGATTTCACTGGTTGGAAGATAAAGATCCTCAACGTATTTGCACTCTGAGATTCACTCGAGCACTGTTCGGCATGGGACCATCACCATTCCTGTTGGCAGGAGTATTACAATGTCATTTGAATGCGAGTAAAGAGAAGTACCCTAAGCATGCTGAAGAAATAGAGAAAGAGTTGTATGTCGATGACTTAGTAACCGGAGGGACTTCAGTGCAAGAAGTGCGTGAGAAGAAGGAAGCCTCAGTTGAAATATTTAAAGAAGCGTCATTCCATTTACACAAGTGGCAATCAAATGTCAAAGAGTTAGAACAGAACGAACAATCGGACAGTAGTGATGACACAAGTTTTGCAAAACAACAATTGGGCAACGAATCGAAAGCAGGCAACCTCCTTGGTTTGAAATGGGATAAAGAAGTGGACACAATTGAGGTGACTATTCCTTCTGACGAAGTAGCTCCCACCAAAAGAGGTATACTTGGTAAAGTAGCCCGAATCTATGATCCACTTAGCCTCATAGCTCCCACAGTCCTACAAGGTAAGCTTCTGTACAGAGAAGCTTGTGAACAAAAGTGTAAGTGGGACTCAGAATTGCCTGACGAATTGACTAAACGTTGGCGAAAGTGGGAAAACCACCTCCCTCATCACGTCAGGGCTCCAAGATCTATACCAATTGCCCAAGAACCCATTCAGGACATAACCCTTCACGCCTTTGGTGATGCGAGTGGCCATGGGGTCGGTGCAGCGGTGTATGCTGTGGTCACTCAAGAATCTCAAGTAAATCAAGGTCTCGTTTGTGCGAAAGCAAGACTCGCGAAGCAAGGGCTTACAATCCCCAGGAAAGAATTGGTCTCGGGGCACATGGCGGTAAATTTACTTGACAACGTACACAGTGCCTTGGAAGGGTTTCCAGTAACATCCCTTGTTGGTTGGTTAGATAGCAGTGTCGCACTACACTGGATCCGTGGCGAAGGAGAGTACAAAACTTTCGTAGCTAACCGTGTCAACAAAATTCGTGAGCATGAAGGAGTGACATGGAGACATGTACCTAGCAAAGAAAATCCCGCTGATGTCGCGAGCCGTGGTGGGTTAATTAAAGAGGGAGATCAGTTGTGGTGGAAGGGTCCTGACTGGCTAAGTAAACCTGACGAATGGCCACCAGATCAAAGGACGACTCGCACTACAGAGAGCGATGTTGAAGTGAAGCTAACGAAGCAATTGTTTGCCTTGGCCAAGGAAGAAGAGGACGAGTTAGGGAACTTGCTCTCTAAGTTTGTTTATTGGAAGACCTTGAGGATTACGGCCTGGTTATTACGGTTCCTTGAAAACATTCGGTGTGCGAAAGAAAGAAGAATCGAAGGCCCACTTACAACCGGCGATTTAAAGAAAGCTGAAATTCGTTTGACCACGAAAGCTCAACAACAAGTTGACGAAACCTTTACGAGAGATCAATTGCAACTTAATTTACAATTAAATGAGGACGGTGTTTTAGAGTGCAGAGGAAGAGTTCAGGGGTTTTACCCGGTCTACATTCCTAGTTCATCATTGCTGGCAAGAAAATTCGTCGAACATGCACACAAGTCCACACTTCATGGGGGAGTCGGATTGACAATGGTGAACGTTCGAGAAAGACATTGGATCCCTCGTTTGCGACGATTAGTGAAGCGGGTTATTAAAGATTGCCATGGATGCAAGCGATTCCACGCCATTGCTTACGCAACGCCCCCTCCATCGAACTTACCAACCACCAGAACCGAAGGATCCACTGCATATCAAGTTATCGGAATTGATTACGCGGGTCCACTACGTTATAGAAAGTCGAAAGGAAAAGAAGGCAAGGCGTACATCTTGTTATACGCTTGTAGTCTTACTCGTGGAGTATACCTCGAACTTCTGCCTAACATGGAGACGTCTGAGTGTCTAAACAGCCTCCAAAGATTTATTGCAAGACGCGGTCGTCCTGAGCGTATTTATTCGGACAACGGGGCGACGTTTGTAGCGGCGGCGAAGTGGGTTAAAATGCTGAAGCAAGACGAAGGGTTGCAGGATTACCTAGCCAGAAATAGCATATCATAGCATATCATATCAACTTGAGCCGTGCCCCATGGTGGGGCGGGCAATTTGAAAGATTAGTTGGTTTAGTGAAGGCAGCGCTCTACAAGGTGATTGGTCATGGTCAATTAAGTTGGAAAGAGCTCGAAGCCGTCTTGCTGAGTGTGGAAACTACACTGAACGATCGACCCCTGGGATATGTCGAAGAAAAAGATGTTCAATCAACCGTGATAACTCCTAATTCTTTGTTGTTTTTGCGAGCAAACCAACTCTTGGAACCTTCCCATCATCTAATCGAAAATAAGGACTTGCGAAAGAGATATAAATATCTTCAGAAATGTAAGGACGCTGTTTGGAGACGATGGTCAACGGAATATCTTCGAAGCCTTCGAGAAAGATACATCGCGAAGAAGAAAGGAGGACGAGGAATACCCTCGGTCGGAGAAGTTGTTATTATTCAGTCCGAACAAAAGAATCGAGGCGCATGGGTACTTGGAATCATAATCGAGTTGATCCAGGGGAGAGACGGTGTTATTCGAGGTGCGAAAGTGCGCACTGCAAAGTCGATCATGGAACGTGCGGTACAGTTTTTATATCCTGTCGAACTGTCTCGTGATTCGGGGGTAGAACAAACCAAATTAGTGGAACTGAATCCTGATGCTCCAGACGCGTGAGAATGGACGCGTGAGGTATGGACGCGTGAGAATCGCGCGAGACGCGTGTGGTTTTTCCTGGAAGAACGCATGCTTTTCCTGGAATTGTATAATATTAACAAGGAACACAAAGTCTACTTTATGTCGAAGTTAAAGTAAGAATTAAAGAAGTTTTAACCCTTTTATCGAGTGATTCTAACTATTTACAACAACTAAAGAATAAAGCAAAAACAAAGTGATTCTAAGAGGAGGAACGCAAAAGCATGCTTTGCAATGTTGGCTATTAGCGAAGCTCGGAACCAATGTTTGACAATCAGACTTCGGACTTCAGACTTCGGACTTCAGACTTCAGACTTCAGACTTCAGACTTCAGACTTTAGACTTTAGACTTTAGACTTTAGACTTTAGACTTTAGACATTGGTTCCGAGCTTTGCTAATAGCCAACATTGCTTTTGCGTTCCTCCTCTTAGAATCACTTTGTTTTTGCTTTATTCTTTAGTTTATACAGTTAGCTACCTTTTTAAATGCATCTGCCGGTTGAGAAACATAAAATCATAGTTAAAAATTGTCAATTAAAATACAATTATCAATGATGCTTTAAAGTTGACGCCATATTTAAGCCGAGCAATATTATGGAGGGTGATTACCGCCAAAATGAATATTTGAATTTTGCATTCCAAGTTCTAGATTTTGTTGTTCGTTCCGTGCTTTTTGATATCAATGAATTGAATTTTGATATTAAAGAATTGAATTTTGATGTTCGCAATTGCATTTGCACTTCTGTTTGCACATTTTGTCCTTAAGCATTCCATTGTGATGACGTAACATTATGCGTGACCCTCAGAACACAATTTTCAACTCGATTTAATGATAATTTATTTCCCGCAAAAATTTTAATGTTACATACATGTAATATGATCATACATATAAATTTACAGTAAACAAGACGCTTGCTGAGCGTTTCATACTCGATCTAAAGAAGTGTTTTTGCTGGCGTTTTTAGAAGTGGAGAGTTTGTATTTGTAAATAATCGTATTCAGCGTATTCACAATTTCACATCAAGATTTACTTCATACATTTCACATCTTAAAGTGCATTAATTTAATACGAGTTAATTCAGCGAGCTACTTGTGCCAAACCAAAAAATCGTGTGTCCACGTATCTTGTGGCTTAAAAGAGCGCGTTTGTCCCCAAGAATTACCTCTACCGCGCTTCGCCGGAGGTTGATGAACGAGACTGCTATTGTTAGCCCTATTGTACAGGGAGAATAGTCGCCGAAATTCATCGTGACTAGAGGTTGTGGCTTGTTGACTTAGAGCAGGTTGAATTCAATTGGACGCACTGTATTTCCCATATTGCTGTAACGCTGTTCCTTGCACAACATCCTTCACTTTCAGCAGAATTGTGCGTTAAAATGCTTGCTGCACGGCGTAATATTAAAAGTTGCTGCTTCTTGTGATTTTGAACGGTTCTCAGCCATTTTATCCGTATGCTATAACAATTTTGGAATAATTAGAGATAATTAAAATTTCTGCGGGAAATAAATTATCATTAAATCGAGTTGAAAATTGTGTTCTGAGGGTCAGGACAAAATGCGCAAACAGAAGTGCAAATGCAATTGCGAACATCAAAATTCAATTCTTTAATATCAAAATTCAATTCATTCTTTAATATCAAAAAGCACGGAACGAACAACAAAATCTAGAACTTGGAATGCAAAATTCAAACATTAATTTTGGCGGTAATCACCCTCCATACAATATAAGCAAACTTACTGAACTTCATACATAATTTTCGCTTTGGTGTAGTCTGAAATCTTTTCAATTTAGCATTATTTTACAGATGAAGCACTAAACATACTTTTTAAGTTTGTTGCCGATTGAGAAACGTTTCGAAAAATAAAAATTTTGTCATAACCTCAAGTGGTATATTATACGCATTAGTTTTGAGCGCGTGTTATACTTAACTTCATAAATTTACAGAAAAAGTTAATAAATTTACTGCAGTAATAAATTTTTGTGGTGTTTCTACAAACAATATTATTATATGGTTTATCGTTCTGCCTTTAAACCTGCAAAGAACTTTCAGAACTCACTGACACATTCCAACAGTCTGCATTTGCAATCTAAATTAATCATTCTGAACATTGTTGACTTTAGTTTGAATAGCTTTGACTGAATATGTGCCTTAAATATTAGCCAGCTTTGCAGAAGCATTGTTGGCTATTAGCGAAGCTCGGTACCAATGTTTGAAGTCTGAAGTCTGAAGTCTGAAGTCCGAAGTCTGAAGTCTGAAGTCCGAAGTCTGAAGTCTGAAGTCCCTTCACGGCTTCCGTATAAATCTCTTCGTATTTCTCGCAGTCTCAAAATAATACGCCCTGTTTTCACATGCACTATAAAAACCTATATTGTTTACTTTTATCCAAATGTCAATCATTACGCTAAAACTAATAGATGACCATATTAGGCAATGTTGTTCTCAGTATTCATCTACTTTATATAAAGTTACAGAGGAGGTTCGACAAGCAGGCCGCAAAGCATCATGGGTTTGAGTGCCTAATTCCAGGCGTGGCTTCAATGACTCTTTGACTGTCGTGGAGTGAACATCTCTCTGAGTAAACAAATATGGAAGCATTCG
>CACRXK020010253.1:0-17928 GCA_902702795.2 Paramuricea clavata
CTATGGTAGCCCTCCTATCGGCTATCAGTCAGCCTAAAACACATGTAAGGGGCTGCTTATATAGAGGCGACCCACCCAGGTAACCTGCCTATAGCTCGCTTTCCCTGGATGAATGTTTGGTTACGTGAGCCTCTTTAGATGGGCAGGCTTGCCAAAACAAATCCCCCAGACTAAGTTATATAGTAGAAGCACATTTCCCAATAAAGTGAACCAACAAGTGATCAATCACTCATAGTTTTGCAGACAGTTTCGAAATGTATAAACTGACAAAAAGAATCACAGAGATCTTTTTACCCAGGGCCCAGGGGTAATACTGTGCCAAATTGTTGGTGATTGTATATAATTTATATGGAAAATTCTAGCTTGGCATTAGCAAGATTTTGGGACAATGAATTTTGGGTCAATTATTCACCTCTATTTTAAACACCCTTTACCAGAAAAGTTGTATTCATTTGGATGATGTTAGTTCAATTGCATGCTTACATTAAATGAGTAAAAGCATTTGAATTTTGTATTTCTTGCTTTGTATATGCAAACAACCAAAAATAGCAAATGTATTGTCAATCAATCAATAATTTTTATTTTGTGTGTGTTGATGTTATGTACTCAGGTGAATATATGATGTTTGTGATGTCACTGTGAGTGTGCACCCACACCGGGCAAGCTGAAAAGTTAGCTTGGCCACAGTGGGAACCTGTGACCGTGGCCAAGCTAACTTTTCAGCTTGCCCAGTGTGGATGCACACTCAGTGAGAGTAACATCACAAACATCATATATTCACCTGAGTACATGACACCAACACACACAAAATAATCGTATCATTGAATACCCCTGTACACTGATATCGAAGGAACTAGACTCGTTGGAACTAGTTGCGAAATATCATCAACTCGGACAGACTTGACCATGTCGCTCAGTTGACAGAGCATTGGACTAGTTTCCCAAAGGCCGCAGGTTCGATTCCCACCATGGCCAAACTAACTTTTCAGCTTGCCCGGTGTGGATGCACACTCAGAGTAACATCACAAACATCAATCAATAATTTGCTGCTGTTATCTATCAACCTTATATATTTTTTTCTTACTAGGGATTGTCATTAATATATGGATTCAACAAAAGCTTCCCAGGAGAAGGCAAGTTGTCTAAACAAGTGGTATTATATGTAATCATTAATGGAATTCTAAGAACTTCATGGTCTATTTGGAAAATGTTATTCTTTTGCTGGAGAGAATTTTTGTGAATTAGCAAACCATGCAAGGGATGGAGTTGCCGACTTGTGGTATACAGCTTGTTTTGTACTAAATTTTTACTAATGGACTTGCTTGACATGTTTGATTGAGCAGTGACACTACATACATTTAATACATGCAGTATATTTTACTTGTAAATATTCTACATTGAACAGAATATTAACCCTTTAAGTGCCAATTTGCTTTACTTTTTTACTTTTTCTGTCTAATGTGGTCAGACAATTTTTGCTCATTAAGGAGAGAGTGCTGCCACTTAATGGGTTAAAGCTTTTCTGTAAATGTAAATTTTTTGAACGATAACTATATAAGACTGTGCTGGGAATGGAACCTGCTGCCCTGTTATTCTGATCAGCTTTTTAACCGTCAAGGGTCCTCAAGCCCTAAGAGTCCATCGCCCTGAGAGTCAATCAAGTTCTACTGTAACCAAGAGTTCATGTATATAATACTAGTGTCATCTTGGGCAGTTTATTTAATACACTACCAATGACACCACCATGGTATATATATACAGCAACTTGTGGTTTATATAGATATCATTCTAATGAAAATTTCATTTTAGAACTGCATTAAATATTATAGGGCGTAAGAGTATATCATTATATTATGCTACAGCAAATTGTATTTCCTGCTATAATATACCTTACTTGTAGGGATAATAAATTATTTTCACTCGAAAAATATCTTTATTGATTTCTAAAGTTAGTTAAAGACTTTTCTTTACTCCGATATATAGAAGTCATTTTCTCTCCAAAGGAGTCGAATTGACTCCAAAAGTGGAGTAAATAAAAAAGGTACAGAACGACTCCTTTTTCGGAGTAAATTTTACTCCTTTATTTACTCCATTTTTGGTGTAAATTTTACTCCTTAAGTAGAGTTGTTTTTACTCTTGGAGGAGTAAAAACAACTCTACTTATGGAGTAAAATTTACTCAAAAAATGGAGTAAATAAAGGAGTAAAATTTACTCCAAAAAAGGAGTCGTTCTGTACCTTTTTTATTTACTCCACTTTTGGAGTCAATTTGACTCCTCGAAATTAACAGTGTAATTGCGATAATTATAGACCAATCTCGGTTCTATCCTCAGTTGCTAAAATATATGAGAAATTAGTTACAGAGCAACTAGAAATTTATCTTGAAACTAATCACATTCTTGCAGAACAACAAGATTTAGGAAAAATCACTCTACACAAACTTCTCTACTTAACATCACGAACCAATGGCTAATGAATATGGATAAGGGTTTGTTAAATGGAGTGATTTTTTTGGATCCCAAGAAAGCGTTTGACTGTGTTGATCATAATATATTGTTAAAAAAATGCGTTGTTATGGAATAAGAGGTGATACGCTTGCTTGGTTCCAGTCCTATCTTTCTAGCAGGATTCAAATATGTAAGGTAGATCAAAAAATGTCCAAGACAAGAACAGTTAAATGTGGAATACCCAAGGTTCTAATCTTGGGCCACTTCTTTTCTTATTATATATAAACGACCTGCCAAACTGCCTGACCTCATCTTCAGCAAGCATGTTTGCCGATGACACAAATGTTTCAACCAATGGCAAAACAAATGACGAACTACAAGAACGCATTAACGTGGACTTAGAAAATATACACCAATGGTTACTTGCAAACAAACTTACACTTAACAAAGATAAAACTGAATACATGATTATTGGTTCAAGACAACGAATTTCAAACTTAGTACTAACGGACCCTAAAATTGAACTTGGTGAATCAGTCATTAAACGGGTTCACAAATCAAAAACTTTAGGCGTAATTATTGATGAACATCTTTTATGAAATCATCAAATCCAAAATATTGTCACAAAAGCTTCAAAAGGAATAGGAATGATGCGACGAATAAAACAGTTTGTTCCCAAATCAACCTTAGTAAAAATATATAATGCCATTGTGTTATCACATTTTGATTATTGTAGCTTGGTTTGGGATAACTGTTGTGATTACTTAAAAAACAGACTTCAGAAATTACAAAACAGAGCGGCCCGAATCATCACTGGTAAAACTTATGAAGTTAGTTCTGAGGATGTTTTAAAAGAATTAGACTGGCAACCTTTAAACCAACGTTATAAAACCAATAAATCGATTTTTAAGCACAGAATACGAAACGAAAAAATGCCATCATCAATTTGCAACATGTTCAAAATTAAAATAAATGACAGATATGATTTAAGAAGTAACAATAACAACTATGATCTTGGAAATCCTGAAACAAATTTTATGAAAAAGAGCTTCAGTTATTCAGCTGCATCCCTTTGGAATGACTTATCAACTACAGCAAAAGAAAAAGGCATTAGCCTTAACAAATCTAAACGTATTCTTGACGGCACTTGATTCCTTTTGGTAACTTTGTAAATATTTAAATAGGATAGGCTATTTTTAGAAACAAATGTAGTGCATGCAATTATTAAGTTCGTTATGTTTTCTCTGTTTTTGTGTGTATATTTGTGTTATTATATTTATATAGCTTGTAAATACTGTAATAAATGGCCTCTTGAAAAACAGGTGCCTACGAGCCCTGAAGAGCTACCGTTTTAAAATATTTTTAAATAATAATAATCAATAATATTTAAGAATCATATGCGACGACTTTCGCGCATTTAATATACGTCGGAGAGCAAGTCAATGTACCTAATAGTGTATATACCAACTATTTTGGACTAAGAATATTCTAAAATGCGTTAATTCATATTTATTTGTGTTGTTAGACAGTTAAACGCTTAGCTGTTGACTGGAAATATATTTTGCGTGACCGCCGAACTAATTGACTAATCCGATTTTGTTTTTATATATATATATATATATATATATATATATATATATATATATATATATATATATATATATATATATATATATATATAATTTGTTAACTTAAAATATAGTCACAACTCTGAGTTTCACGCTCAATGCGATCTTCAGGCGACAATGTTTAAACCTCGATTAAAAATTCCTGTATGGATACGTGCGAGTTCGTTAGGCTACTTGCGTGATTGTATTGCGTGCGCACGTTCAAATTTTCCCGCCAAGAATTGCTTCCGGTGGCAACACTTTGAGAATAGCTCACATCTCCTGTTCAACAATCTTTTCTTGTCACCTTTTAAAATTTCCAGTTTCTCTTGGAGGCATAGGTTGCAACTTTTTGCGCCGCTGCGATAAGGTGATGCTTGCTTCAGAATGGACCACTTGATGTTGAATGTACGTTTCTTGTTTTTCAAGTTCCAAATGTGTTTGGACAGCTCAGTGGATTTAACATAGCTGGTATCTTTGAATGAGGTCTTGTGGTTGTAAAAACGTTTCTTAAACGTGTTTGATGTCATCCCAATATAATCTCGAATTACTCCTGTGTCGTCCGTAACCTCGGCTTTATAGACAACGCTCTTTGTAAGGCAATTATTGTTTAAGGGACATTCAGTGCTTTCTATGCAGTTACAGTTTTCTTTGGTAGATGCTACTACATCACTTTTATTCTTTAAAAGGTTACCGAAGTTATGTTTGGAGATGACGCTTTTACAGTTATCCATGCAACTATAGCTTACTTTGACCGAGTTTCTGTTAAAGATCTTGTGTAGCGGATTAGACGCAGGGAAATGTTTGTCGATCAGGTTTAGAAAGTTTCTAGCAACATTTGTTCTTACATTCTTGCTAAAAGGTGGGTTAAACCAAATTATAATTCTTGTTCTTGTTCTATTCTTTTGTTTATTATTTGGGGAGTAGCGTAGATTTGTTGGGTAATAACTACGGTGGAGCGCGGCTTCATAAAGAGGTGCAGACTTCGAGAAAGCTTCTTGATTCGATGATAACTGAGAAATTCGGTTGCCCACAGAAGATGGGAGTTGCTTTGTAATTGAAGGAGGATGGTTTGAATGACTGTCAATGAAAAGTGGTTCATTGTTAGGCTTTCGATAGGGTTGGTAGCTTTCATCATTTAAATTTAAGGTAATATCTAGGAAGTTGACAGATTGGTGGGTAATTTCTACGGTGATTTTCAATTGAAACTCATCGAAAAGTTGGTGGAGATCATTTCTAGCTTTGTCAGCAAGCCGGGCGGAAGTACCTCGTAGTAGGATTAAACCATCGTCTCGATAAAGGCCGACGCGGTCTTTGCCATATTTCTTTGCCAAGGAATTTAGTATAAACAGGCCTATGAGCTCGCACACTTCTGCTCCATCAAAACTACCTATGGTTACGTCAAACAAGGAATTGTATTGTTGTTTGACCCAGGTTTTACCGTCATTGAACAGAAGCGATTTTCTTGCGTGTTTGATGACTTTGATCTGCTTATCATCGATACTAACGTACCCGCGAGCCCAAGTGATGGCTTTGTCAAGAAGTTCCTCAGTTATAGATGGATAAAACTCTGCTACGTCGAACGAAAGGAAGGAGTGACCAGGTTTGTTCTTGATGTTTTTGAACCAGTCAATGACAGATAAGGAATTTTTCCACTGGTTCAATCCGGTGGCGTTTCTGATTTGTGTATTAATGTCATCCAGGATGATTTTACTAATTTTACCTAGTTCACTCTTTGCTGGGTTGATAAGACGGTATTTAGGATTTGTTTCAAAGTCCTCCTTGTGATCTTTTAATGTAACAAAAGCCTCTTTTGATGCCATTGTCTCGATACGATCGCTGACTGATAGGTTGTCCGTAATTTGGCTTAGTTCAAAGTTGATTTCCTCTATCACATCATTGTCAGTGAGTTTATATGTTTTTGTCACGTTATCTTTCACAATTTTATTGTAATTCTCCGGTGTTGTTTCATATACGTTTTTGGTTTTGTCCGCAAAAACATTACAGTGGCGTAGCCAGAGTCAAAGTTTTGGGGGGCGAGATCCGAACGCCAAGGCGTGAGCCATTATAGGGGGGTCCGGGGGCATGCCCCCCGGAAAATTTTGAAATCTAGACTCCCGCAAATGCGATTTCCTGCATTTTCCGGGTGAGATTTTGCAGAATAAAGTTGGCATTCTGAGGATTATATATTGGATAAAAGACATGATTTTCCTTGATTTCACAAATGTACCAATCTTCTTTTCTCCCAAATGTAATAAATTGTCAAAGCCATCTATACTGCAGAACTGAAGTTGGGTTATTCTTTTCACTTTATGACCCCTTTATCCCTAGAGAAGTGTGTAAAAAGGCTTAAACGAACATTAGTTGGACATTTTGAGTTCAAATAATGCGAAGTTCTTTTATTCGACAGTGAGACACTGTTCGTTTCTACAATGCTTTTTAAAAGAAATGGGGACTCAGAGTCTGATAAAGTGTAAATTTAAATATTTGAAAGAATAGAGCAATAGTTGAGAGTAAATGTTTAATTTAAAAATCTAAACTAAACCCATTCTTCTTGGAGCCATGTCTACGAACAATTGCACAAGATTGTCCACATCAAGTTGCTCCAACAAGTCGTCTTCGATGGACATCAGCATCAGACTATTCAGTCTTTCCTGCTGCATGGTTGTCCTAAGTCGAGACTTTATCAACTTTAGCTTCGAAAATGTCCTTTCGGCACTTGTTGATGTGACGGGCAGTGTCAAAGCAATTTTCATCAGCTTTGTTAAATTTCCATAGCATTCGGGTTCAGCTTGCAATGCTTTGAACAGGTCGTCGAAACTGGCTTTTCTCTTCTCTAATTTTGCCTTCTCGAGGATGTTAGCAAGCAGCGACGATGTCTGTAGGGAAAATATTTCGCTCTCTACTTCATCAACATCAAGATCGCATTGGAACCATTGGGCCGCGACAGAAATATGTTTCCAAGCTTCTGGATTGCCTATCCGAGAAGGATTTAAGTATCCGAGACCCATCAAAACTGGTGCGTTATTCTTGTCAAATCGACTTTCAATGGAGCTAACCATAAGATCAAGTACCTAGATTTCGAAAAATACATAGCTGTAAATATTTTTATAAGCGATTGGAATGCATGTTTCCAGAACAATTCATTATTCATATAACCTACATTATAGTAAAAGGAAATTCCAAACTTGTCTTTCGACGTAAGATGGACTGCTGTGTCAGGATTATCGTCGATCCTCCTAGGAAGTTTGTGGGTACGCTCTTGTCTTGGTTCTTCGATATTCAAGCTGCGACATTTTCTAACAGTAGTTTCCCAAAATTCCTCAAATTTGGGCTCGCATCGTAGAGCCTGTACTGTGCTTAGCAGATCAGCAACTCTTTCGCAGCCGGTGACGACATCCAAGTCCTCTGACTGCAGCTTATCTGACACTCCCTTACTGAGTAGCAGGACTTTCTTCAGCACCTTAATAAAAATGATCAACTCACATCATTAAATTTTCATTAAAAATAAAAATGAATAAAATATAAATCACGGTACGTTTGTCATCAAAACAGTACCTCCAAAGCCAAAACAAATTCAAAATCACAGACGTTCTGAAACAACCCCTTTGCTTCTGCTGCAATGTGAGCCTTCTTTTCATTTTCTCTGATCTCTTTTAGAGTCGCGATGACAGCTTCGAGTGTGTGGTAAATTGCGGTGATGCTGTCCGCCCGATATGCCCATCTTGTATCAGACAATTTCTTCAGAACGTACTCACGCTTCTTTTTTCCTTCATCATCTGACGCATTCAACTTTCTCTGGTGTTTCAAGTACACAGCATGTTTGTGCAAGTTTCGATGAACACGTATAGATTTTGCAACGTTCCAAAGAAATCTCTTGCTATACTATTGTTACTCATTGTGTCCACGATGACCAGATTTAAAACATGAGCATAGCAATGTGTGTAAATTGCTGACGGGGAAATCTCTTTGATGCGTGCTTGCAGTCCGGTATGGATTCCAGACACGTTACTTGCACCATCATAACATTGTCCACGCATGTTTGAAAATTCTATCCCACACTGTTGTAATTTCTCTCGGATGGTATGGAAAAGCGCTTCAGCTGTGGTTTCTTCCATAGGTTCTACAGCTAAAAGACGTTCTTCTATCACTCCATTCCAGACATAGCGAACAAGTACAGCTAACTGTTCCGTTTTACTAAGATCTGGTGTCTCATCTGCAATGATTGCATACATCTCGGCTCCTTTGACACGACGTATGATTTCGTCTAATATAGCTGAACCAACCACCTTGATCAACTGATTTTGGATCTCAGGGCTAGTGTATTTAGCGTTTTCTGAAATCGATAAAAAGAAATAATTACAGAATTATCATAATTACGACTTCAGTTTATCTTTATTATTCCTTATTCCATTCTATTATCATGCAGTTTCATATATCCCTATATTCCACCGAAAATTCGTAGTAACCTTAACGTTACTGAACCAGTGAATGATATAGTTACCTGCAGAATTTCGTAAATGATCTTCAATAAGAGAATCAGACTTTGCTATATGTTCAAGAAATTCTTTAAACACCCCTTTGTTTAAAGAATTCTTATCCTCGCGGTGTCCCCATTCAGTTTTGTGTTAACTTTATACGCGTCACTCAATTGTTTCTTAGGAATAAACGTATTACCAGGATTACCACCATATCACCGACATTTTTATGCAAAACTGGCGTTTGATGAAGGTAGGTTCACTCCTTGACGACGTCTGCATGCAAAGAAGACAAATGTCATTGTTTTACGTTGTCATAATATAAGAAGCGTTTCTTGTATTTTATAATACATATCAACTATTTGACGATACAGCTAGAGAGGATGAATTATAGTTTGTTTGTGGAACTTTTCATACTTTTGCGATAATTAGTAATTATTTAAAACAACAGTATTGAGTATTACACATCGCATTTTGATATATAATTAAACACTACCAGGGCCATGGTCCATGTATAATTGCAAATTAAACGGTACGCATTAAGTGTAAACAACTTAACAAGGTTAGGACTAACTTAGGAAAATAATTAAAGCGCAAATCACACAATTAACTCACCTGTGCGTTGAACACTCTGCAGACGAAACAAAAAGCTTTATCCAACGAGACAGAATACTCTAACCAAGGAAATTTCTCATACCACGATACTAGAAACTTACGATTCCGGTTATCCAAAGGAAAATTTATATCTCTTGGCTGGCAAGATCCTTTGCTTATAACGTGGTCCCTGGCTTCTCTTCCACTGGGCAAAGGACAGGAAGGTTCGTACTCATAAGACGAAAGATCTTGAGGAACAGAAGCTTCTGCCATTTTTCATGTATACAATAGTCTGCGCTAGTCACGCAAGAAAATTCAGCGCATATTATAATTTACTATTCAGTTTTCGCGATGACATGATCGGATAATACTAAGGAAGTAGACTCGCCCAGATTTAATCTGTTAAGTACTTTTGAGTATGTTAGCTTAAGTAAATTGTTTTGACAGTTATAGTAATTGCTTTTGCGCAGCTTTGCCAATTCAATGGTTTGCGTGTTTTAACACCTTGTATATAAGCATATAAATACCAGCTCAGCGCTCCCAAGACATAAATGATTATATCAGATTTGCGCACTCGATATTTTTACCCAAACTTGGGTAGCTATAATTTCCATACCTCAACGGCATAATTATATTGTGAGTTTGGATTTTGTTAAACGTACCCCCCCCCCCAACTGCTATACGGATTTAGACTTTTCGCGAGAATGGTCTTAGAAGCGATTGGGGGGGGGCGATCGCCCCCCCCTCGCCCCCCCTTGGCTACGCCACTGGTCAAAATAACAAAATTGTCTCGGGAAGCGGCATGAAATTTTCTCATATGAACATAAGAAAATTTCATTTCGTTCCAGTTTCCATATAGACACTTCCTAAGATAGATTGGCGAAGTATGTTACTATAGTTATTTTGAGGGGTTTTTTTACCATGCAGTCATAAGAAATACTGCATGCATGCAAGGACTCTAATAGACTTGATTGTTCATGGCACTTTTGCTCCAAACGGCCTCGTTTCGATGTTTGCTTGTTTTAAATGGCATGTCTTGAGCACAATCGCAAAGCGGGAGAAATAACCCCATGGAAACAAACAAAGTAATAATTTTTTCAAGTAATGCTCACAAAAATAAGCAACTTGTACTCAAAATAATTTGTCTAAATATTTCGACACATATCAGCTTTCGCGAACAATGAAGTCAGGCTTAGTCAGCTATATTCTTGTTTTTCAAAACAAAAATGTCGCTGACATGCAGCTGTTTGGACTCGCGAAGCAAAAACAATTCGTTTGAGATGTATGCCATTTCACTTAATTGCAAATTAGTTTGTTTGTAGTTATGGAAATGTGCATGCTTAGCTAAACTGCCATACAACTTAACCGCTAGCACGGAATATGAATTTTTCTCATTCAACAAGTAAGCCTTAACAAAACAATATCGTTTGTGGAGGTTTAAGTCTCCCAGATATGAAGGTTACAAAAACTACGAAGAAATGTTAAAAATAAAGTGTGAAAAGCTTTAAAAAATTAGAACATGTAATTTGGAACATAATTGGTTCAATGTAATGCATATTTTAGCAGACACCTGTGCTGTTCTATATCATCCAACCAAAATACAACCGTGTTTTACACATGTGGTATGCAAGGAGTGTGGCTATTTATTATTTATACCTTGAATGATATGAACTAATTCAGTTTAACTTGACACTAGAACAGTCAAAGATGTTTGTGCTACAAGTTCTGATGTCCTTTACGCTACTTGGTCTTGCCACATCGACAAACAATATTTACATTGACACACTTTTTTATACTTCTCTTTTTCCCTTGGTCTTTGTCATTAAAGTCTTAAGCATAGGTTACGAGTGCAATTTTTTTCTCGCGCCGGCAACGCAAGGGGTCAAATTTCATTGCGTAGTCGGAGAGAGAGAAGAAATCGCACTTGTTTCATGTTCTGCGTGGAAACGCAATTGTAACTTTATATCTTCGACAATTGTTGTTGAACGTTAAAATGATTTAAAGCGGCAATGATTGCCGAAGGTATCGAATTGCAACTGATTTCATTTCTAATAGTATTCTTCCAGATGGCCATCGTTATTTAAGTTGACATATATGTATGTAACATATTGTAAATCATGATATTTTCTGTGTTGGTGTAATGTACTCAGGTGAAGAAGATGCTTGTGATGGACTAGTATTCCAAAGGTCGTAGGTTCGATTCCCACCGTGCCCATGAAGGCATATTTTTCAAGCCTGCCCGATGTGGATATACACTCAGGGTATAACATCACAAGCATATTGTAAATCTTTATACCCTTTACATATAATCCCCGAAGAATTGATTTAGTATGAGAAATCCTAAAGCATAGGGCAAGTTTGTTGCAATTGTTCATGTGTGACTTTATATTATTCAATATATATAGACATGGTTCTTGTTGTTCAAGTCTTTCCTATGCATTGTATGCGAAAATTTCTTAGTTAAATAAGCTTTTGTAGAAGTTCATTATGTTTATAAGCGTCTGCACGAATTAAATTTATTTCATTTCAAAGTGCGAGTAATAAGTTGAAGCTCGAGTTGAAAAGTTTATTAGTTTAATTAATATCGGCAGAAAGCAGTGTTAATTTCAAATAACAAATATAAAACATTTTCCGTGTTGATATGCAGTTATATCAACACCAGTGGAAATTGGAAAAACGAGAAATTGTGTGGAAACACGACGCCCGAAGTGCGGAGTGTTTTCACACAATTTCAAGTTTTCCCAATTTCCACGAGTGTTGATTTAACTGTATGTCAATAGGGAAAAAATCTCGTAGCTCGTGGCTTTAAACCTAATAAAATACTCCTGCTCGTTTATTAAACAGTATAATAAAGCCCATAGAAAGCAAAATAATATACCTACTTTATATATTTTCTAAATTAAGCAAAATCTTCTAGATGCTGAGCATATTAGTTTGTCCAATATAAAGTAGCTTAAGAGATTTTTAAAGTTTTGTCAGCCGAAGATTTAATTCGTACAGCCACTTATGAACGTAATGAACTTCTATACAAAAGTTAATTTAACTAAGAAATTTTCGCATACAATGCATAGGAACATACTTGAGTTGTTCTGGATATATTTAAGTGCATGGTTTGGGAAAGAGTTAAATAACATTGTCCCACTATAAGATTATTTAACAATTATTTGCCGAAGGCGAGGTGATTATCGGGGAATATTCGCAGAGAAGAAGTCGAGGTGAATATTTCCCGATAATCACCGAGCCTGAGGCAAATAATTGTTTTAGTATTTTTCCACAAGACTTTTGTGTTATTTGGTACTGAATTTATTTTAATTTCGCATATTTCTTTATCAGTAAACGGCTAGCCGCCATTTTGAAAATTTCAATTTTGTTATATTCACCTGTAGGTAGATATAACAGCTTAATACGTCAAATTTGACCAATCAGATTGTAGGATTTATTATGTTCACTTGTGCAAAAATACTAAATTAAGTTAATCAGCAAATGAAAATCGCTTTGCTTGACAAATGGAGTGACTAGTGAAAAATACATTTGGGGCGGCTAATCCAGTCCCGTGGACTAGTAAAATATATATCTTCAAGCTTACACACTATACTGTCGATACATGACGAAATCAGTTAATTACCAAGACGTTAAAAATTCATGTCTTTTTAAAACGCATATTAGGACCCTTAGGCAGTCCATATATTGACAACGTAATATTTTTGTCTCTATCGATCACACCGCACTCACAGACTTTTAAACTTGGGTCTAAAATTAAGAGCGCTAAATGTTGGATTGACATTTTTTGCCGGTTTTAACCTATAATATAGT
The DNA here is from genome assembly GCA_902702795.2 of Paramuricea clavata. Classification (NCBI taxonomy): domain Eukaryota; kingdom Metazoa; phylum Cnidaria; class Anthozoa; order Malacalcyonacea; family Plexauridae; genus Paramuricea; species Paramuricea clavata. The sequence goes on from CACRXK020010253.1 coordinate 12,939, forward strand.
ATTGAACGGCATGGTTCGAAAACACAAACAAAAAGTGTTAAACTACCTAAACAGATGCTATCTTAGTCGCAGTGCAAGGAACACTTTGTTTCATTGCAAAAAAACTATATTTGAACATGTCTATACATATGTCGTTCCAGCGAAGCGGAATACTATGTGCATGGGATAAAAACATTCATATAAACACTGTCACATTACAATGCTGTAATTCATCTCACTCAAGTGAGATTCCTGGCCATGAGGGCAGATGCGAAGGGGAAGTTAACCTTTCTGTGCAAAATTATTTTGCTTTCAATTGTAATTTCGCCCATTTATGAACAGCTGGAATTTAACATTGCGCAAATTGAAATATTCGCGACGAAAGACCTTCGCTCGAAATGTCGAATTTTGCTTTCTATTTTTCAGGTGGTTGCAACCCTGCCAAGGAAAGTTTTGCTAGCTGTACATCCCCAAAACTCTATATTTTCAGTATCACAACTGTTAATGAAAATTGATGTGAATATATGGACGTAGTTCCTTATTTTGTATTTCTCTGACACTAAATTAAATTTGTGTTCAAATGTGATCTGAATGATGGGTGGCTTAGTTCAAAGGTCGCGCTTGCCATGTGCGGATGTGCCGAACCTATAATTTGAAGTGTTTACCATATCATAAGCGCGACTTTTGAATGAGTCGAAAAAGTTGGTCGTCGTGCGTAAAAGTCGTGGGTTGAAAAATGCCCTAAATTTGCGGGTGTTTTTGCCAAAAATCCCTATTTTTGTGGAATAAATTCTGTTTTAGTAAAACGCGAATTTAACCGAAATTCTTCATATTATGACATCGAATTTTAATGTTAAGCACTGTAGCATTATTATTGAACCCGTAGGGTTCATAACAGAAACCGTATATATTTCTGAGTTGGATAAAGATAGTCGTGCCAAAAAAGACAGCTTAAGTTCCACGACTCGACCGGCTCAACGACGTGGTCTGAATTTCAGCTCAAGAATGAGCGCTAAGCAATTTCATTACTGTAATAAATGTTTGAAGATTTTTCAAATAACATTACGAACTGCTAAGTTCGACTAAAGAGATGCAATGTTTGCTTTAATTTCGACTTTAAGTAACACCTCTTGGGTCGCAATAGTTGACCTGCATCCTAAGGACGAAAGCGGGCTTATATTCATTTATGCAATGTTCTTTCGTCAAAATCCAAGATCTGATTGGTTATGTTAGTGAAAATATGCTAATGCGACCCAAAGCGACCTATAAAAGCAACTAATGTATGCAGATTATTTGTTTTGATATGGACGAAAATATCATATTATTGCGTGCCTCTGCAAATTCCATTCCTCCGGGCACAGTATTATAGGTGCACAGAAAGCGAGTGTTTGCCATGCACTGTTCGGTACGGCATGCCTGTTTATGCATCCAAATAGTGTTATACATGGGGAAATACAACTTTACATGCATGTATTGAAGAGTTATACCTACGTTGGTGATTGGTAGCCTAGTCACAGTCGTATGAGCGACTACATAACGGTAAATTGCGTGCTTTTGCAACCAAACGGAACTGAGTAATCACTTCGACACTTCGTTGTTTGTTGTGCGACGTCCGCAGTAAAGCTTATTGAATAAGCTATCAAAATTTTATTTCACTTTTGAAAAAAAACCAGTACATTTTGAAATAAATTTGCATTATTTAGCATAAATTATAAAATGTGTCTTCAAATGTTAGACATGAACTTATCTATGTTCCACATATTGCAATGTATAGTAAAAATTTAAATGCACAAAGTTGTACATATTTATTAGCAACATGTCCAGCAAGTATGGCTGAAAAGGAATAAAAAGAAAAAAAGTTACGGCTGTTTGAATAACCCTTCTCGAAACCGTCAAAATGTAGTAAAAACGATAGTACACATAGATGTGTCTTGTTTTGAAAAGTATGCAGGAAAATATTAGTATGCATAGAATATTTTGTCCATGATACATTATATATGTTCCTGCACTTTGATTTTGTGCTTCTGGATCTCCACACATCACTCACTTATTGGATCTGGATCTCTACACACCACCCACTTATATATAATCCACTTTTTTTTGTTTATTTTCCTTTTTTGTATATGTTATCATTATTTATATTACAGTTGAAGGATTTTGTACATGGAAATTATTGAGGGTGAATTTATATACTTTTATTAGATCTAAGCAGGAACAGCTGTGAAAAAATGCGACTACAGGTCCCTGGCAGGAATCAAACCTGGGGCCCTGGGGCCCTTCGATTCTGCTGTATTGGAATCGCAGGGCCGCGAGTTTCACTCCTGGACCTATAGTTGCATTTTTTTGTAGCTGTTCCTGGTTAGGTCTAATAAATGTATGAATGTATGTAAATTTACCATGAATAATTTCCATCTACAAAATACTTCAACTGTTATTCAATCGAGTGGGATACTAACAAAATCTTTGATATCATTATTTATATTAGATCATGTATATGTTAATTATTCATGATATGCACTATTATGCCATTCCAAAAAACAATTTCTCTCCCTAGTTACATGTAGATACTTACCACACTGTGGGGCACTACAATATGTGTGCACCTTGAACTCACCTCTACCCTGCTTGTAACAAACTGCACACCGTCTCCTAAAATCTGTAAACTGTGGCACATGAATTGAATCAAACACACTGGTGGGGATAGGGAGAGTTGGCCTCCTTACAGCTACAGGGGGGTTAGCATACTCAGAGAACCCACAAATTTGCCTGATAACCTCCTCCCTAAAATTACGGACTGTGTACCCCGGGGGTCTTTGTAAATCCTCACTGTCTGGGAAATTGGCTCGGTGTTCTTGAAAGAGAATGAAACCATTTACAACAGCAATATCAATGAGATGGAAGAACAAGGTTTTCCACCATCGCAAGCACTTACGCATAACATTATTAGTACCTATGAGTTGATCCGAACGATCAACCCCATTCATATACTTATTGTACCTATCAATGGCCATGGGTTGGTCAACTATTACATTAGTCCATACATTACCTGTCTTAGTCTTTCTTTCAGTTGGAACCTTATCGTTAGCATTATCTAGGGTTGTTAGTACTGATACAACCTTGTTATCTATCCACTGTAAACAAAGGCAGGGAGGAACCCTCTCCCAGCGCATACTTCCCCTTTCCAATTTCTTTGCCCACTGCTTTCCATTCTTCATGCTCACTGGGAATTGTCTGCGGTTCTCCGATATTGTCCCAGTTGCCAGCACACCGACATCAAATAAATCTCTGAAAAGAACAACTGATGAATAAAAATTATCAAAAAACAAATGATAGCCCTGATGGCGAAAAGGTTGAATTAGTTCCATAACTACATCATACCCCAGACCATTATTACTAACAGTTTCTGCAGCGTGCCTCCCAATATACACATTGAAGTCAACAGTATATCCATTACTGCTGTCGGCTAAAACCCAAAGTTTCAACCCCCACTTAGTGGGCTTATCCCTGATATACTGTCTAATGCCAGATCTGTGCCTAGATTTAACCATACGTTCATCAATGGCAAGATTCTGTTTGGGCTGGTACAAACTAAGGCAACGGGATTTGAAATAGGTGATGAACGCATTTACTTTCCGCAACCTATCTCCGGGGTCTTCGGTATTTGGGTCTACAACATGCAAAAAGGCCATCAGAGCACTAAACCTATCCCTTGACATTATGGCCCGGGCCCACAATCCATGATACAGGGACTTAGTACTCCAATAATCAAACTGTGTACTTACCCGCACTAAACCAAAATAAAGAAGAAGAGCAATTAGTCTATCTATCTCTTCAGGGGTGGTTTCTTTCCAACTACCGTCAGCCATTGTGTAGGTATGGTGTGTACCTGATGCAATGTTATTGTAAGCGTATGTGTTTGTATGAGTTACTATACTAGCTAACATTTCTGCACTAAAAAAAAGATGAAAGAACTCACTAGCCGTGGTCATGGTTCGTTTTAGTGTGCGCTGATCAAAGTGTAATCCGGGTGGGCGGGTTGGCTGAAATGGTGGAATGTCATTTCCAACATCAGGGTCCCCATAGCTCTTCCAGGTCTGTTCACCCCCTTGGACAGGAACCCCAGCTTCGGCCGTACCCCTGCACCTTCCTCGGCCCCTTCCCCTAGCCTGGCCCCTTCCCCTAGCCTGGCCCCTTCCCCTAGCCTGGCCCCTTCCCCTAGCCGGGCCTCTACGACTTGTTGTACCGCGGGGAATCCCAGCCTGCTTACCACTACCACAAACTGGACTGCTGGTACCAATCTCAGCACCAGGAATGTAGTCATCATCTTCATCATCAGCACTGGCATCGTCATTTTCTGGGAGAGTCAACATCTCAGTGTCATCTTCGTCATCGCCACCAGCACCACCAGCATTGCCAACACTTGGAACGAGATCAGGAAAGTCTTCTTCATACCTGAAAGAAAAATAAAAAATAAGATTACAAGCCATTTCCTCATACCCTCATAAACACAACTGTATATACTATTTTTCTCTATGTATATTTTCAATGTATTTCAATGTAATAAAAATATATAAATTCACACCATAGGTGAATTACATTATATAGTTACAAGTATATACAGTATTATTTAGTATAAATATTTATATTATTTCTAATTGTTTCATGCCCTCTCAATCCGTTTCAAGTGGTGAATATAAGTATATACTATATCTCATGCAGTAAACATTGATAGCTGACAAATAGTTTCTTGAGAACATCGAATTCAGCATAAGAGCTCCGTCTCTCAGTCGTGAAATAGTACTTCTAGCACTCCAAATATGTTTCATTATATATACAAGACATTTCCTGGGAATACGCAACTGTATGCAAAGCGTTCAATCGGGGTATTTAAATTTTGTTGATAACAATAGGCCATGCGTGATATAATTAGGCGCTCGGTAATCTGAGAGCTCTGCAGCGCTGGCACGATTTTGTATTTCTTGCTCATAACACAACCGTTTTTACCCAAGAA
>CACRXK020010254.1:6437-17924 GCA_902702795.2 Paramuricea clavata
GGGGGGGGGGGGCGTGGAGGCGTAACCTCGTAATCCTTTCATCCATAGACATAAAATTTACCAAATACAGGTCTTCCAAATTATCATGAAACGTGTTTAAATGCATGAAATAGTATTCCCCATACCCTAATTTCTAAAACAATTCGGGAACCACGGGATGGATGAATGGATGGATGGACGATTAGACACCCCACTTTTTTGAGGCTGGCTACACCCCTGCGCAAATTATAATATATATCAAATTGTATATATCATCAGAACGTATACTGGTACATCATCGATTTCAATGTTGGGATTAATTTATCTTCTTCTAGCTTTGCATCAGTACAGAATTCAAGAAAGCGCAAAATTAAAATCCAGGATGGAAGAAATGGAAATGAATAATTCAGCAACCAACTACATTAAAGAGTGTTCAATAGTCGGGCACAAACGTCTCCTTATCGTTGAATTTCCTTCAAGTAAATATGTCGTCAATCAAGTTATTACATCTGTGGCAATGTGCATACTAATGATTCCTGTAATACTTTTGAACGGTATTACTGTTCTTACAATCTGGAAAAGCCAGCTGATGAGAGCGAAGGTTTCTCACTTTCCCGTATTTATCCAGTCAATGGCTGACTTGTTTGTTGGATTACTTACCCTCCCATTGTTCAGTTACCTTCACCTCAGGGAAGTTTTTGGTTCGCCAGACTGTGTGTTAAGTTTTGTCTTGTCTACAATAGCATTTATACCATGGGGATTATCCGTAGCAGCTCTATCTGCATTGACTATTGAGAGATACATGGGCGTTTTGCATCCATTTGCACATCTTAAGTACGTTACAAAGAAAATGTTTTTAATATACATTTGCTGTGCTATACTTGTAACATTAACAATAATCCCCTTGGCTGTGGTTTCTGCCACATTCTACTACATTTTTTGCGCGGTCAACGTAATGATTCCTATGCTGCTACATACATATTGCTACACACGGATTTTTTATTCAGCAAGGAAAAGTCTGCTACGACACAACTGCAGCACAAGTTGCGAAGAAAACGTGTCAAAATCACGTGTTGGAAAACGATATTCCGCGAAGGAGTTAAAGCTTGCCAAGTCTTGTGCATTGGTTGTAGTTACATTCTATATTCTTTGTATTCCCGGCGAGATCGTGAGCCTTTATTATCTCGAAAAGGACATAATATTCTATAGGGTTACAATTGCTTGGTTTGTTACAGCCCTTGGAGTAAACACAATACTTAACTCCGTTATCTTCTTCTGGACAAGGACAGCGTTGCGAAAAGAAGCTTTTAAAGTTCTGAAAGGAATCTGTGCTAACTGAATGTCGAATAGACATTACTCTTCGCAATGACATTCAATTGATGGTATAAAGAAAAAATCAGAAACCGCTTGTCGTCTGCATATTCCATGGTAAAGAGTTTCTTATAACAAAGAATAGTTTTAATATGATGCAACGACAATGGCGCTGAATTGAAACTATACAATGAATACGATTTATTAGAGGAACGATGATTCAACTAAAAATTGTCATAAATAAAAATAATATCAATTATGAATATTGGGCTGTATATAAGCAATATATAACGTCGTGTTATTCAGCGTATTCAAGGACCGCGGAACCTGGGGACAATGCGGGCATGCGTGTGCGCCAGCACTTTTTTAAAAGTGAAAATGTGCCCTTTTCTCTGGGCTAAAGAGTCCCATTTAGAGAACAAAAAAGTATTTCTTGAATGAACGCCCTCTTTTGATGGAAAGAAAGTGCCCGTTTCGCAGTAGTAATGACTCTGTAAAGGCCATTTCCGACGTTATATAGAGACTCCATATTTTCAAAAAATTTTGTTCGGCTCGTGAACGAATTAAAATCGTTTGATTTTGGAAAGATACAAAAGTGTCCATTTTGGCCAATGCCCCTCCACTTTCAAATTGCTTCCGGGGACTCTAAGCGTATTAATGCAATGTATATGAACTGATATAACGCAGCATATTTGTCAATTCTAGTTAAAAAAGACCACAGCATTGCAACACAGAGGAACCGAGGACAATGTCGCCATCATTTCACTTGGATGCGATTCTTAAACACAATCGGTTTTGCAATCACGTTTAGGTATCGTTACTCTTTCGAAGCGACTCAGATAATCTTTGAGTATGGTGGCCGGCCTATACTTCATGAAAACACACTCTTTTACCTTCTATACGTAGGATCACCCCCTGAGTGTATAGGGTGACCATATAAGTGCGTTCCTATACACGTGCCAAAATATTCCTCGTCTATGATCATCATTCCAAAACAGATTGACCTGCATCTTATGACGACGTTTCACTAATTACTGTTTTTGCTCCTTAGAACCCATTGCAAATTGTTTTTTAAAGAATGTCTTAAGGTGTCCAAACTTTGCCTTCCTTTAGCTCCGTTGTCGCTCTTTCCCTACTGTCATTTCTTCATTATATTTTGTTGCAATTCTGTATTTTGTGAAATATTTCTAATTAATCTTATGTATTATAACTAGAGCTAATTTGTTTTCTACAGGTTTTGTGTTTTAAGTAATCATCCGAATCAACTGTATATGTAATATGATGCATGTTATGTTATTTATGTATAATATATCATTTAATCTAAGCGCACGAAGTGTAAATAAAATAAAATAAAAAATATTTCTTATATTTGAAGTTCGTCCAATATTGTCGAACGTATATGCGGATCGTGAAGATGGCGAAACATTGAACACAATCCGTACGGTTCGTACGAACTGTGAAATCATTATGAATTTACAGTCCGTGAAAATAATTTACGGATCATGAACCTACTTTGTAAACTGTAAAGTGCGTCAATGCATGGGTGCTGTTGTGTTTAAATCAGGCCAGAAAAGTTTTTCGATCCGTACGGGTAGTACAGTTCGTACAGACCGTGAAATGGCTTTTTGCCGACCGTACGAACCGTACGATTCGTGAAAATGATTCACGGATCGTGAACCTACTTTGCCCATCCGTAAAGTGCGTAATTGGGTGCTGTTGTGAATGAGACTATGTTTTATGGCGAAAAAAGGCCAATAACAAAATTTTAAATGACAATATTATGTGAATGACTATGACATTGTGATGCTGTATGATCCCAGTTGGCTCCTACTAAAATGATACTCGATAGGTATAGCATTCAAATATGCAATAACATACAGTTTATACACTCTGTTTTATGCACATTTATCTAATAATTGCGTGTAACAACAACAGACAACGTTAAATAATTCTAAAAAGCAAGCATGGGTGAAAAATATCCATGCACGAAAAGGAATTGCATTCATAAGTTTTCCTAAGGCGGGCTAAGAATCGATTATGAATTATTTACTTGCACATGACGTCACTATGTGTCATTATGCGCCATCTTGGTTGATTTTAAAGTTTTGTCCAAGCTACGTTTACATCAAAATCGTCGAGTTAATATTTTTAGTTTGTTTTGAAAACATCTTACTGTATTATAGATAGTTTACGATTTGTGGCACAACACGACAAAGAAAAGGCCTACTCTGGGGCGGTAAATCGCCTTAAATCGCATTAAATCGCGGGTTAAAATTGTCAAATTTCTCTTAAATCGCCTAAAATCGCTTAATTTGATACATTCACACTATGTATACTCAAGTTTATCAATTTCTGCTATTTTGCTGGAAAATCACGTCATTCAGGTGTTTTGCAATCAAAAGTAATGCAACATAGATAAATCAAATAAGTGGATTAGGCTGACAATATTTGGTCACTCAATAGGCACCGGTCATTGATAAAAACAGAGCCTTTTTCTGCTTTATGCAGAATTTACAATAATTAGGCAATTCTGATATCTAAAAGAACCATAGATCCCACACACTACCTGCAACAAAATCGAGTTACTAGTTAATTTCATTATTGGTGTAAATGGAGGCTGGACTACAATTTATATGGACTGTGGAGGCTGGGCTACAAATTAATCTATAATGTGTTGATTTATATAAAAAGGTCATCGTGCAATTTGTGGCACTTTTGCGTGTAGATCGAGCACTGCATTGTATGGTTGTACTTCGACATGTGCATGGTTATATACTCTAGCTCCTAGTTAATTATAATTGTATTGGCTATCAAACGGAAAACATACGTGAGGTTATGAGCGAGATTTGCAAGTTTTGCAACTCTCATCTATTAAATTTTCCAGACCTGTATATAAAATAAACAGTAAAATAATTATTACAACGTACATACCATACAATCTTTGTTGTTGTTTGTTTGCAGAACACTTGACAAATTTAAACATATTGATGGTAAAAGACCTAAAACCACGATGTAGTGCGCCATTTGTAGTATCATTTTGTTTAATTCTTTAATTAAAGTGCGACTGTAACGAAAATTCATCATCGAGAAAATTTCCGTTTTTGCTAGCAACGACTTTATTATTGCACCAAAAATACTTGTGTAAAATTTCAGGCGAACATGATTAACGACCACGGTGTTACAAGCATTTGAAATGTCCAAATTCGCTGTCCGCCATTAAAATCCGCCATCTTGATTTTATGTTGTCACGAGAGGCTTCTGACATCATAGTCTCAACACACCGCAAGGGCACAATAATTAGAATTAGTAAGAAAACGTAGAGCATCGCATATATTTCAAGAACTAAAATGTCAGTTTTGTCGCGATCTAGTAGCACTTCGGAGTATTTGTCTGAAACAGATTCTCCCGCATCTCATCTGTTTATATAACAGCGAACTCAAGCGAACCTGACAATGAATTTTTGCCATTTGATGATACTATTGCTGGAGCCGCTTGCCTCGTCTGAAGAGGTAGCCAAGTACAAAGTCGACGAAGCTGTAGCAGAAGACGAACAGCTCGAAAATATGTTACAAAATCGTTTTGAAGGCCATGTTGATATGTATCGTCTTGGTAAGTTTCTGTTCTTATTTGCCGAAGTTATAAATTAAAACGTATCTCTGAACTTCTATTTTGCATTTTTTATAAGGTGTGAATGTTGTCATTGCTGTCAACCTGAAGTATGCCTACTATGCCGATGTTGTTATTAAACAAGCATTAACATATATTGTGCGCGCATATTTATTCAATATTATATATTTTATAGGTTCTTACGCGCAGTTTTCTACAGACAGCTCGTGGTTTGGTATGATAATTTACGGGCAGTTCAAGGCATCTCACATGCATTACCGTGTTGTTGTTACAATAAAATATGATCAACATTCTCGAACACGGATCAGCGAGCTTACACGGAGTTTAAAAAAACAGCTCGATGGTTCATCCTCGTTTGTATCAGTCTTGTTTGCAGTTTCGCCCAACTCGTTTAAAATTTAAACCTATTTTCAATAATATGAGAACAACACTTCTCGCGTGAATTTATAATTGTCTGGACTTATCTGATTATGTAAATATGTATGTAGCTAAAATATATTCATATCTATCTGATCTGACTAAACCTTACGCCGCGCCTGTCTCTTGTTGTTAGTCACGCAGGCGCTTTCCTCCAAATAATAGGCACAGAATCTGGTTTGAGTCGTCTTTGCAACCATCCAAATGAAATATAAACGCTCAAAATGGTCCAAACAAATCATGAATCGAATTTCCCGCCAGCTTGGATAAAAATTGGCGTGCTTAGTTTGCACAAATCTAACCGATATTCTTCTCAAAGATTCGTCATTTGGGCTCTCATGCAATGATCTATACCCGCGTTTTTGTCAGAAGTATTGCTGCAATCTTGTACAGTAGTAGTAGTAGAACTTTATTTATCCACGCTGACCCCGTCAACCGTAGCTGATTTCCACGGGGGGCGTGTGCCAGAAAATTATTTTACATGCAGAATATGATAAGGTAAGCTAAGCTATTACAGTAATATATAAATTTAAAAGATATAACAAATGTTTTGAGCTATTTACAGGTAAGTTATATTTACAAAGGTTACCAAGCACTAATGTGAGCAGCGATTTTATTTCGAAAGGAAGAAAGTGACTTGCTTTCCCTAATTTCTTTTGGTATAGAATTCCAAATGTTTGCTCCGTCGTACATAAAACTATTTTTCATGCTATTTGTACGTGGTTTTGGTAAATAAAGACCACTTGAGACATCCCGAAGGTGGTAATTAGTTTTCTCACTCTTAAACGAAAATAGATTTGTGAGGGATTTTGGGCCCATTTTGTTTAATAACTTATACATCATTCTTGCTTTAGTTTTCTTCCTTTCAGTTTGGAGTGGCTCCCAGCCCAAAGTACGTAAAGCAACCGTATAATCTACGTCATTGCTTATATTCAGAATAATTCTTGCCGCTCTATTTTGCAGTTTTTGCAGTCGTTTTGATTGAGTTTCGCCAAATACATCCAATACTTCACAGCAGTAGTCAAAGTACGGACGAACAATAGTGTTATATATCAAAATAAGTGTATCTTGATCAACAAATGGTTTGATCCGACGAATAGCAGAGATTCCTGCTGTAACTTTTTTGCAAATATTTTCGGTATTACTTTTCCAAGATAAATGCTGGTCAATTGTTACTCCTAGAGTTTTGCATTCATGAACTTGTTTAATTTGTATATTTTCAATGTGAACATTTGGAAAAGAATCAGAATATTTTTGATCATAGGTTTAGAGCCAATCAACACAAACTCTGTCTTAGCTACATTGAGGCTAAGTTTATTGGCTATTAACCATTTTCTAAGGTTCTCTAAATCAGAATTTACTGCAGTCTCTAGGTCAGTCATAGAATTTGCTGAAGCAGTCAAATTTGTGTCATCAGCAAACAACCGCGGTTTGGTTTTGTTTAGACAATGTGGCAAATCATTGATGTACAATAAAAAGAATAATGGCCCTAATATAGAGCCTTGTGGTACACCACATTTTATCAAGCGCTCAGATGAAAATGAGTTTTTTATTTGGCACTTCTGGTTTCTGTTTGTGAGATAGGATTTGAGCAAAGTTAGAGCTTGTCCTTTTATTCCATAGAGCTCTAATTTGTTCAGCAGAATTTGATGATCAACAGTATCAAAGGCTTTCTTCAAATCAATTACAACACAACGCGATGAAGGCATGATCAAGTTTTACTATAGTCGCGTATATATTTTTATGTTGCACGCCCAGCATGTGTTAAGACTATGACGTCACAGACTCCCGAACATTTGAACTTTCCAATATGGCGACGGATTTTAATGGCGTCCGCCAAAATTCGAACTTCATCGTCGTATAACTCAGGCCACTGATATATAAGATATCACGCTGAAATTTTGCGTGACAGCTTCTTTATACGCATTCTTCACAATCATGGGAAAAAAACAGAAATGAAAATTTGGTCACAGTGGCACTTTAAAATAATTTAGAATTCCTACCACGATATACTTCATGTAAATTAAACATCACGGCATTATGCCGACAATTTCCGAATGCGTGATGATACTGTTTCTGGATAGCACTGGGATATAGAATTACTGAATTATAGATATCAAACATTTTATAAAACATGTTTGTAGCATAAAGAAAGCACGAGATGTCGAGATTGAAACAGTTTAAATAAAATGCAAGCTAAATAAAGAAGTGTTGACATGATACAAAACAAGACAATTTCACTTACAAGCGTGACAAGGTAATTTATAGCATTATAGCTTATCATTACTGTATAAATACATTGTGCGTTTCTACCCCTTGTGGGCTGTGGTTCTTTTGGAAATCAAATAATTATTATATTTTGCAATTTTATTAACTCAACATAAATTAATAATATTAAAGTTTAAGACATGTGTAGTTTAGTTATAGGTTGGCATATTGCAATTATGTAGCATACATACCCCCTAAATAGGGTAAACTTATTAACTGTTTATAGACAATGGATGAAAAGTTCATGAATATTGAGCTTTATATATGATTCAGGTTAAATACAATAATTAATTAACCTAGCATTATATAAAATGTACATACATGTTCTAATAATTGTATTTTGCTTCATACAATGCATATATATGCATGTGTGTGGAAACATTACATTATTATTCAGCTCGTTCCCCATTGGGGCTTTTCAGTGACCGATTACATCAAGTTTTATGATTACTTATGTTAGCCTAGATTATTTATCTTTACAACAATGAGAATATGATATTACTTTCCTAGCTGTGTTTATCCTAACCCACCCTGCCAATTTTGCCTTGTGGGAGGAAACCGGAGCACAATATAAAATTCAATTACCTTGAAAACACCTAAATTGCAATCCCTAAAATTTAAGATTTTTTCTTAAATCGCCTTAAATCGCCTAAAATCGCATTAAATCGCAGTGCTTGAAAGTCCCAGTTTTTCCTTAAATCGCCTAAAATCGCATTATCTCACGGCGATTTACCGCCCCAGAGTAGGAAGAATAAGAAAGAAGAATATAGATTTTTAGATGTTGTGACAATCAACCAAGATGGCGTCGATCGCAAACGAGCAATAGGAGGAAGTGAGGGATGTCTTATATACAGTGTGTCCCAAAAAAAAGTGACACTATAGAAATTTAATATCTCATTATCTTAAGCCGCTCTTAAACGCGCGTGATTACACGCCTAGGAATTTAATAAACTTGTATTTACATTTAAGATTTTAAAACGTTTTCGCTTTGTCCAAATATTTTAACGCCTGAGTCAAGCAAAACGATTACACTAATAAAGGGTTTGCTTTTTTTATTTTAAATTCCAGAAGCAGAAGTTTATGCACCTGTGGGATCAACTTACTGCTAGGGCATTCAAATTATAACAATTGGATAATTTCTATAGTGTCACTTTTTTTTTGGGACACCCTGTAGATGCTAGATTTCAGCAGTTAAACAAAGGCAACGTTGACAGCGCTGTGCCGACAAAACTATTGTCTCATCGCAATTGGGAAAAGTAAATATAATATAAACGAGTATGTTTATGACATTCAGTATATAGTTCATAAAGTTCCAGTCTTAAATGTAGCTCAGCTGGCAGAGCGTCAATCTAGTAATTCGTATAGGTCGCAGGTTTCAAACCCAGCCGCAGCAAGCAAAATCTTTCTGCCTGCGTGCTGTCTGGAAATTATGAAATACTCACTCGAGAACATTTTCAACTTAGCCGAAAGGAGAGCCCGCAACAATCTCAAGGAAATTTGATCATCACACACTAATTACTATGATAATAACCTAAGTATCAGGATCTATTTTACACAAATAGAGCCTGACACAAAACTTAACCCGATCGCTTTCCACCCACAGCAAAGTTTATATTTAGTATCCAATCAAAATGTCGCAGGAGAAATTTAAATTTCACACAACGACAACAACAATCTAATTATAGCATGGGCAGCCAACGAAACGGCTGAATTTAAATTAAAACTGCAATGAACTTATAAAATTAACAAATATAATCACAAATTAGCGAAATATATTGGAAATGTAGCTAATATTAAATCGCCACCCGAACTGAAGTATAATTATAAAGTATATATATATATATATATATATATATATATATATATATATATATATATATATATATATATATATATATATATATATATATATATATATATATATATATATATATATATATATATATATATATATATATATATATATTAATACCATAGTTGCCTCGAAATCCTTTGTCTCGCGAGGTACGATTAATCACTAATTTACCTCATTACTAAAACATGGAATTAAAATTAGAACTAATTTTGCCCGTGGTAAAATTAGTTCTAATTCTCCCCTGCATGCTTGATGAGGGAAATTTAGAAGACAAAAGCGTACCACCTCATTACCTCTGATTGGGGAGCTGAACCTCATCGAAAATCATCGGCACAACTATGGACAGTATCTGACGACACCGTCCCGTACACATTCGAACAATCACTTTGCCAGATTTTATTCCCTAACCTTGAACATTACAATTGTGGGAGAAAATTCCGTTTATGCGCATGCCTAAAACGCCAATGGACACGGAGATGTGTTTCTGCGCGTGCGTATATATGAAAAGTGTTCGTACCACAATCATAAGACAATCAAACAGCATTCAAAACAGGCAACACACCACGCGCGATTCCATCGGCAACTGTGATATTACAAAGTAATAGCATGGCATTACGGTCGATTAGTGATGAAATGTCCCTCAAGCCTCGAGAGGTTTAGTAAAAGTCGCTACGCGCTACGCGCCTCGCAGACAACATCTTTCTGCTTGCGCTGGGTATGGAAATTAAATAATACACACTCTAGAACATTTTCATCTCAATATATATATATATATATATATGATAGTTTTGGAGTTTATATATATATATATATATATATATATATATATATATATATATATATATATATATATATATATATATATATATATATATATATATATATATTAATACCATAGTTGCCTCGAAATCCTTTGTCTCGCGAGGTACGATTAATCACTAATTTACCTCATTACTAAAACATGGATTAAAATTAGAACTAATTTTACCACGGGCAAAATTTTGCCCGTGGTAAAATTAGTTCTAATTTTCCCCTGCATGCTTGATGAGGGAAATTTAGAAGACAAAAGCGTACCACCTCATTACCTCTGCTTGGGGAGCTGAACCTCATCGAAAATCATCGGCACAACTATGGACAGTATCTGACGACACCGTTCCGTACACATTCGAACAATCACTTTGCCAGCTTTTATTCCCTAATCTTGAACATTACAATTGTGGGAGAAAATTCCGTTTATGCGCATGCCTAAAACGCCAATGGACACGGAGATGTGTTTCTGCGCGTGCGTATATATGAAAAGTGTTCGTACCACAATCATAAGACAATCAAACAGCATTCAAAACAGGCAACACGCCACGCGCGGATTCCCTCGGCAACTATGGTATTACAACGTAATAGCATGGCATTACGGTCGATTAGTGATGAAATGTCCCTCAAGCCTCGAGAGGTTTAGTAAAATTACTAAAGTTACTAAACCTCTCTCGGCTTTCGGGGACATTTAATCACTAATCGCCCTGAATGCCATGCTATTACTTATAAATATATGTATATACAGATATATATATATATATATATATATATATATATATATATATATATATATATATATATATATATATATATATATATATATATATATATATATATATATATATATATATATATATATATATATATATATATATATATATATAACTACAGACGGTACTGTTTCGGCCTTATGGGCCTCATCAGTGCAGTGCTGATGAGCAGGATAAAAGTAACTGCTATTTACTGCTATTGTAACTGATGCCTCACGATTGTGGGACATCAAAACCATGCCAGAGCGCTCAAACTGCAAGCAGTGAGCGTGCGCAATGCGTAAGCGGCATGGCTCATCCTGTAGAGCGCTCAATATGACCTAAAGGCCATAGAGCGATATCTAACTACATACTATATATATATATATATATATATATATATATATATATATATATATATATATATATATATATATATATATATATATATATATATATATATATTTAAAT
>CACRXK020010255.1:0-17922 GCA_902702795.2 Paramuricea clavata
CTTCTGGCAAGATTGTACAATAATGTACATTACATTGTACGGGAGTTGTAATTCCTACACGGCTGTTTGAAAGCCGATTAGCTTAATCCTAGGTTAACCTAAAATTCAAAGTAAACTTCCCAACAGCTTGTTTATAAATTTAGGAATATTTCTTCAGATATCATGTCTGGATCAGTAGGAGTTTTCTTCTCTGACGTTTTGAAATAAACAGACGTGCGGAAATACATAAACTAAAACGGCAGGTTAATTTTTAACCTAGGAGTCGAATCACTCCTTAATTATTTGATACGTTTAAATTTTTGATACTTTCTCAATTGACAAACAAACTTAAAAAGTACATTTAGTGTTTTCTGTAAAATAATGCTAAACTGAAGAGATTTTAGATGGTACTGTACGCCAAAGAGAGTATGGTGTCCGAAGTTCAAACCAAAGTATTTTTGAGAGGTATACCTCTCAAAAAAATTTAGGATTTGAACGCTTTTCATTGCAATGTATAGTACCTGTATTGGTTTATTACACTGATTTGCATGTGTGATGTGTATATATTCTTGACCTTACTTTATGCCATGTAATTGGCACAGTTATTTGTCTTAAACGTACAATTTCCATTTACCATTTTGTTGGAGAAATTTTTTACCCTTTTATGTGAGGAACACACGTTTCGTCTCCAGCTTCAAAGACACTTTCGCAACAAGCGAAAGTAAAAGAAATGATACATGAATATATTGCTACTACTATATTTGTATATTTGTAAGATATTGGTCAAATTATATTTTCATTATTTTCCTAGGTTCTATAAAGTGCATGCATGTGTAGTGATTTTTCAGGATTCAATAATTCACGATTATTAGTCTATACCTGACTGGTACTCCAATGGTTATTGCCACGTACTGTACTTGAGCTGGTAAAAACTCTGGCTAAAGGCTGGTAAAGACTCAATGTGTACAGTACTTAGTCTTTACAATGAATTGCATAAAGTACATGTTTCTGGAAGGTAGTCATTCAGTAACTTGAAACTACGAGGTAGAACAAGGAGCACAATTGCATATGCACTACAATCCACTCCAGCATTCCTTTGTCTCATCAGTCCAATCATGTTTCAACACGCCAAGACATGTTAGACACTACACGTAAACCGATTTAATTACGGTTTTAATTAATAAATACCTTGGACTTCGACATCGTACCAGCAAAAAGTAATTAAATAAGTAAAATAGTAAAAGTATGATAAATCAGAAGTTTGCTTTTTTTGCCAAAAAGAAACGGTTCACTCGGGCGGTGACCAGAAACAGAATACTTTTTACGCCATATGCATTATGAAATGAAAGATGCAGTTTTTACATAAATATGCCATGCAAGCAATGGACTCTAAAAATGTATTGCGCAAACAAAATTATACTGTAGTATCGCATTGTGTTCGGTGCGCGAGTGTGTTATTTTGTTAGTTTGTTCGGAATCATTGGTAGTTATTCATAAATATGTCTAGTTCGCGCTTGTGATGCACTTGTTTTGAGCCCCCAATGTACAGTTTTTCACATGCTTCAGGAGTTCAGGGCACCGGACTGTACCGGGTGGCCCAAAAAAAAGTACTCCTGTTTGATTCGTAATAACTTCTAAACAAGTAAAGTTTTTAAAGAGAAATAACTTGCATTAAATAGAGGAAGGACTAACTTAGATTTTGATATATTACAGTTGTATTTAACTTAATAATTCACGGAGATATTAATGTTAAAAATGGGGAGCATATTTTGGAATGTGTCTAAAATTAGCGAAAATCGGCATATCAAATATTAACTCCAGCGTTTGTTTGCTTAATGACATATTAGGCTAACTTGTATTTCAGCGAATTATCGTTAAGGTTTGTAAGGGATATGGCGTAGATTTAGACCTCTTACATGTAAGTCTTAGCTCATTGTTTCCTGAAATATGAACGTTCGAAATTATGCAAGTATTTAATATTAGGTCTTTGCAAACTTAAATGTACATGAAAGACTGACCATGGAAGGCAGGCGCTTAAATTTTTCGTATTCTTAAATAGCCTAATTTTTTTATGTTTTTAATGGTTCAAACAGACTGAGTAGATTATTTCTCGGTTAGAGCAGGATGAATATTCTTTATTGAAGGAAATAATATTGCTTTTTGCAAATACACATCACCGTATCAACGCTACTATTTGGTTACGTTTTGTTCCAAAAATGTTGCATGTCTCTGGGGAGTTGCTTAATTGTTATGTCTTATGGAGTTGTATGGTTTGATTGTGTTTCATATAATTCTCAGTTTACTCCATGAACTTGCTAAGATTAAGAAACGGCAAAAGAGTTTGGGTGTTCTTAACAAGATTTCAGAACGTTGCAGAAGTTAGAAGAGCTTCACAATTCCGTTGTGACAGCATGCCCTAATTCAGAACTACGAACGATCCAATGACGATCCTTCGCGATGCAGTGGTCTCATGAAATAAGGAAACGTATTCGTGCTAGGAACACACGCGAATCTCGGACGAATGAATCTTGCTTGTATTTTGTAGATATAATAATACTTTGTTTCATAATAAACAATTTGTCAAGTGTCATTTATTTACTGGTAATAGTGCATGTTTCAGTCGGGCAAATCTTGAGTAATATTTGATACGCCGATTTTTGCATATTTCAGACACATCCAGAAATATCCTCCCGAATTTAAAGATTAATATCTCCGTGAATTTTTAAGTGAAATACAACTGTAATATATCAAAGTCTAAGTTAGTCCTTCCTCTATTTGATGCAAGTTATTTCTCTTTAAAAGCTATACTTGTTTAGATGTTATTACGAATCAAACAGGAGTACTTTTTTTTGGGCCACCCGGTAGTATACTACAGTATGCCTGGTTTGTCAACCTCGGTAGTTTTCGATAATATACTACGTCGGGATATCGAATCGATAATAATAATAATGGCAACTTTATTTATTGATTATTAAATTATACAACTACAATGAATCGTCGATGTTAAGTTAATATAATGTTATATAGTATAATGTTATGCCTGAAAATGTTAGCAAGAGATTTATTTATAGTTGGTCGTCAGACTTCATTTTTAAAGATTCTAGTCCGGACGGCGTTTGTGGTTACTTGAGTGTGGAGAAGTTAAACAATCATGGGAAATGACCAGCCTGCTTTGCGCGCACTGTTTGCCTGCGAATCGGGCCTTTTAGAACCGGAAATTAATCAGGCTGGAGCACGCGTTCGTTCTTTTGATTTGGCAAAACAAGAACGATAAATTGCAAAATTCGCACGGTGCCCGTTTTCAAAAACAACTGCAAACTGCTCTAATTCTTTCTGTCACCTTCATTTGATCTCATCCATGAGTCGGTCTCAACGGCCTTTGATTAAATTTTGGGTTAAGTCCGACCACACAGGTGATGCATATTCAATACTCTTAAGACCTAAGCAAAGAGCACTTCATTTGAAGAAGATCATGTTAAGCTTAACACGCTTTCTTTAATTGTCTCAAAGCATAAAGACGGGAATTGGCTTTCTTGAGAATACATGTATAACTATAATCCACTCAAGAAAGACACTCAAGAATGAGAAGTCTATCCAAGAATAGCAATGAAAGAGATCTTTCAAAATTTGATTTTGAAATTGCTCTTTATACGAGCATTATGTTGGATATTTATCTCTATAATAACATTATAGGATTTCCTCCTGGATCAACCCTCGCTATTATTATAAGTAATAGCATGATAATTACGTCATGATTATATACCGTAAAAATCGCATAAAAGAAGCACTTCATTTTTTATCAGGCTGCAGTGGTTTTATATATTGGGTAATGAACTGAAAATTATTTTTTCTGTTTCCCTCATTATTGGTATTCAATAGCGTCCGAAACTCTGAATTTCATAAAATATACCTTTTTCGCGCACAGATATATTTATTTTTTATCATGACCCAACTGCTCAGGTTAGATCTATAAGGATGCATGTGATTTTCATTCCAAATTTCCAGCCAATTTATATATATATATATATTATAAATTTAAGTTAATGGCAATGCTCTCCAATTTATATAACACACTGGAAAAAAATTTGAAAATCCATAGAAGGTCATAGAATGGAAATTGTACTGTATGGACCTTTATTGGAAATAGAATGAATTTTGGTTATCCATAATAATTGGATTTAGTATGGAAATAGGATGGATATACTGTGTATAGGTAATCATGCGATGGCGAGTACAATTAGGGATTAATAGTACGAGTGATGTTTGGAAATTTTGCCAAAATTGGACGAGCCACCGGGGCGACTGGCGAGTCCAATTTGGCAAATTTCCAAACATCACGAGTACTATTAATCCCTAATTGTGCGAGCAACATCGCATGATTACTTGTTTATTATATATATATACCGGGTGTCCCAAAAAAAAGTACTCCGGTTTGATTCGAAATAACTTCTAAACAAGTAAAGCTTTTAAAGAGAAATAACTTGCATCAAATAGAGGAAGGACTAACTTAGATTTTGATATATTACAGTTGTATTTCACTTAAAAATTCACGGAGATATTAATGTTTAAAATCGGGAGCATATTTTGGGATGTGTCTGAAATATGCCAAAAACAGCGTATCAAATATTAATCAAGATTTACCCGACTGAAACATGCACTATTACCTGTAAATAAATGACACTTGACAAATTGTTTATTATGAAACAAAGTATTATTATCTACAAAATACAAACAAGATTTATTCGTCCGAAATCCGCGTGTGTTCCTAGCACGAATACGTTTCCTTATTTCATGAGACCACTGCATCGCGAAGGATCGTCATGGATCGTTCGTAGTTCTGAATTAGGGCATGCTGTCACAATGGAATTGTGAAGCTCTTCTAACTTCTGCAACGTTCTGAAATCTTGTTAAGAACACCCAAACTCTTTTGCATTTTCTTAATCTTGGCAAGTTCAGAGTAAACTGAGAATTATATGAAACACAATCAAACCATATAACTCTATAAGACATAACAATTAAGCAACTCCCCAGAGACATGCAACATTTTTGGAACAAAACGTAACAAAATAGTAGCGTTGATACGGTGATGTGTATTTGCAAAAAACAATATTATTTCCTTCAATAAAGATTAATATTCATCCTGCTCTAACCGAGAAATAATCAACTCAGTCTGTTTGAAGCCATTAAAAACATAAAATTAGGCTATTTAAGAAAAATTTAAGCGGCTGCATTCCATGCCTGGTCAGTCTTTCATGTACTTTTGTGTTTGTAAAGACCTAATATTAAATACTTGCATAATTTCGAACGTTCATATTTCAGGAAACAATGAGCTAAGACTTACATGTAAGATGTCTAAATCTACGCCATATCCCTTACAAACCCTAACGTTAATTCGTTGAAACAGAAGTTAGCATGATATGTCATTAAGCAAACAAACGCTGTAGTTAATATTTGATATGTCGATTTTCGCTAATTTTAGACACATCCCAAAGTATGCTCCCGATTTTGAACATTAATATCTCCGTGAATTTTTAAGTAAAATACAGCTGTAATATATCAAAACCTAAGTTAGTCCTTCCTCTATTTGATGCAAGTTATTTCTCTTTTAAAGCTGTACTTGTTTAGAAGTTATTACGAATCAAACAGGAGTACTTTTTTTTGGGACACCCGGTATATATATATTATTATTTATAATTATTTATAATTATTCTGAATATATAAATTCTTTATATATAAAATTCTGAATATATAAAACTTTATAACTTGATACTAATATTTCGTGTCGCTAGTTAAGGTGTTAATTGGTCTGTAATTAGATAAGCATCCTTTACCATCTGCTGTACATATTTAAAAAGTTCGTTAGAAGCTAGAGGTCAAACATAGGCTATTTTATCTGAAGAGTGCCACGTTATTTACGTGGTACAAACTGTATAATAATAAACATGCCAAACAAAGCTTGCTAAGTTTTTGTGTCTTTCTATTATGCTCTGGTTATCCATTGAGCACGCTATCATTGGTTTTTATAACCCAACACAAACTATTATAAAATGTATATATATATATATATATATATATATATATATATATATATATATATATATATATATATATATATATATATATATATATATATATATATGTAATATATGTATATATCTATATGTATATATATATGTATATATATGAGCTATAACCAAAGATTGGAATTTGTTTTGAAATTGTACTCGTGCATGCAGGGAATGTTTTAGGCAATTTGTTGAAACATGCATTCCTTATTTAGAATATGCACATATTATATTCATTCTAGAGAAGTGTATCATGGTTACCAAGAATGCATACGTATAACAGACATAACCGGGAATGAAAATCTAGAGTGTTCTCTTGCTATACTTGTGACGTAATTATATATGTTCGAATATTCTAATGCTCGATCTACTTAAAATGCGACGAATTTCCGCATATTTTTATTTTTTGGTTTCGATTGTATTGTGTAGAGCGCCGGTCAAACGAGAACAAAAGTTGCATGAGAGTTGATGAGTTGACCACTGGATATTATACCGGTCAAGCAGAGCAAAAACTCTCGTCAACTCTCACGGAAATTTGAGGCCAGTTCAAGGTTAATGATATAGTCGCGAGCGATGAGAGTTGGGCGATCAAACGCAAGCGAGAGTTCACGGCAGTTTCTGGCTTTATTTCGGTTCCGGAAAACGTATATATTTGGCGCCCAAATTCCAGACGCCCAAATTTATAGGAAGAAAAAGCTTTATATACAAAAAAAGAAATGCAATTTAAAAAATGCCCATGACCAAAACAATCGACATAAAGATTGTCTTTATAAACCGACATTCTGAGGCCATAACACCACTTCTACGGACATAACACCACTTGTACATGATTTGCAATGCATGGTGTAAGCTTGACCGAGATAATAACGGATGTTTTGCAGTTTTGGATTGTCAAAAAATTGAAAATCGTCATCCTTTATTTAGTTTTTATAATTTAAAACAGCCTCTGCTGAAATCTCTAAAATGGTTCGAATTCATGAGCGGGGAGTGCAAGTTGAGTCGGAGCCACGCCCCTGAACCACCACTGACATCTGCATTAGCACATGCAGATTTCGCTTGCTTAATATAGTAAAAGTTTCTTAAAAATAAATGAAAAAACTAACATTAAACCACGATGTCCACCCAGTGTACCAATGGCTACAGCATTAACATTGTTATATTTGAGAAGTGGTCTATAGCTCTCCTATAGATAATATTTCTCCGTCGACAACCCAAGACCCATGTGTACAAGACAGTCTAGTCTAGTCCTCACCCTCCTAGTTGGGCTGAGAAAAAATACCGTATTTCATGAAAAGGTTGGGCTTTCGAAGTCTTTCAACTGCTTGTAGGTTTGTTAACAATATTCGATTACTGTAAAGTTTCTATCCCGACTTTTTCTTATACTGGGTGCATTCATGCCAGTGGTTTTTTCACCCTTGCAAAAGAGAAACGGTCGAAGAGGAAAACCCCTCGTTATAAAATTAAATAATATGATTTTGGGCTGCCAGAGAAAATAATTCAAATGTAAGCAAGCCGAAATTAGTGAAAGTATACGCAAGGTTGTTTACTTTTTCGACCTATCAGACTCGCCATATAGGAATCGTACATTTGCATCCACGAAATTTTTGGCAAATATTTTGCAAAGGTTTTGCACATTTTTTTTTATTTTTGTGTTTGCTTTTTAAAATAATTTTCTCACAATAATGTTGTTCGAGTATCAAAGTTTTCTCTGTCGTGATTTTCATGACGTTCTCTCGCAGCAAAAGAGTTTCCTTCCTTCTCAATAATAAAGACAAATAAGTAATATACGTCACTATACGCCACTGCAAGTCTGCATTCACAACGCATGCAAGATTGAGCCTCGCCTCGCATAAACACCTATGGCTACAAAAACGGTTGGTAGAATATTTTCACGGTAACACAATGAATTTTTATTGAATTTTAAACCATTTTAGTTTTCTTGTGCCTATTACAACTATAACTATATTGCATGGGCCTTCTATATGGTCACATCTAGATCGTGTTTGGTCACATCTAGATCGTATTTCTACTTTTCTCTTCTCTGATTGGCCAATCATTATTAAGAAAAACTGTTATATGCTAAAGTCAAAGAGTTGGTTGCAATGTAGTTGCTGTATAAACATCTATATCATTATATACTTCTGGCACCTTCGAACTTATAGCCGTATATAACTAGAAAGACTATTATAAGAGAAAGACTAAGAGTCTTTCACTATAAAGACAATTTCAATTATATACTAATAGAGAAGTATTAGTTTTGCATAGTTGCGAGCTTAATTAATATTAGTATAAAGTGTGAAATAATTAAGAAATAGGAAAACATTGCTCAGACAAAAAAGGTTGAAAGGACAACAGTGAGACATAACATTTACCACTTTTGTTGCAATTGGCAATGCCAGCTTCACCGACAATGTATATACAAACACGACACTTAGCCAATAACTGGATGTCTACCAACTGGGAAATTAAATATATTATGCATGTGTGAAATCTAGCACATTTTAGCGGCTTCTGACCGCATATTTGCATAACTTTATATACAAACTTTGACACCTATAACCCTTTGTCTTTGAAAGAGACATGCAGGGCTGGAATATGAACAAAACATGCAACAATGACACATTGAAGCATTCGTTTCTAGAAACTATTAATTTATAGGGTTGATATAAATTCTTTGGTTTACTTACAACGAGTTTTACCCTCTTTTGTGAACTGGTACAACTTCCGCCCCCTCTCTGGAGTGTTTTAAATTTTTGGTATTCATCAAGCTTTATGTTGTCAGTTTCTGGGAGTTACGTCGTTCCACAGCTGTATTGTGCATCAACACCTAATTGCTATATTACATTTAACAAAAAAAAAATCGTGTATAATATATGCCATTTCCACAGTATGTTCCTAACCTGTGGGAGATTTTTTCTTCGAACAAACTTGCAAATATGCAGATTTAATGGCGTGGGAGTGCGAACCTTCGAAGGCACCTATGATATAGTGGGCTCTTTGTCCATTCAGCATGGGGTCGTCTCTGTCTGTTGCTCTTTTCTTTTCATGTATGCAACTTTTATTGTTTAGATGACGAAACCCTACAGTCTTGTTTTATAAAATTGCTTTGATTTAATTACAAGTAGCTGTGGATATTTGGGACCACTCCATTCTGGGTTATTCCAACAAGATATACAAGGCTATTTTAATCTTGTTTATAGTAAACCGGTTTCAGTTCGCTGTGTATGTGAGTTGCTATGGTACAGTACAAGGTGACTATACCGCTGGGTCAGGGAATTTAAGCTGATGTAGAGTTTTGGTATATTAGCAGGAAATATAACCATGGTGAAATATTTTATAGGTTGCTCCCAGAACAAGAAAAGTGGTTATTTCAAGGCACTCTGACATTGGTGAGTTTCGCATTAATTGTGATTGTTTTGGTTTTGCTCGTTTTTCGCTTTCCAGTCTTAATTCGCTTCATTAACTCCTTGTTTGACTGTGAAATATGTTAAATAAATATTGCTGTTACTTCGTTCACTCGCATTGGCCACCAGGGTTTGATTGTAATTCAAAAACCACAAGATACTGTATATAATTTGTAATTGTAGCTAATTTGTAATATCGATTCGATATGTAAGATCCCTGTCACATTTGTGGTGCTTATATGTATATCTGTGAGCGAAACGTTTAGCACGATTTCACCTTATAATTGGTAAAAATATTTTTACTATACAAGTATAACTATAAGACGTATTATGAGTCGATTTTTCGAGTGAAGTATGTACAGTTTTTCTGGATACAAATTTCGCCTCAGCGAAATTGCAAATCTCTTATGAGGATTCCATGCATAACTACGTGTTATTAAGCTGGATGAACGTGGATGACAGCTCACGAGAGCTGGCAGTCACGAGATCTTTGTTAGCTGTACTTTGTGCTTACTCAACACTATCACGTATTCTATTTAAGTTAAAACATAATTGGAACACTCATCAAACCATTATATATGTTGTTAATACAAAGCTTGAATTATGTTCCCCGTATAACAATTCTTGACTGCCAAATCTCATCAACTCTCATCCTTGTTCGACCGTGGGACTTTAAATATTTAATGTTTAATCAATATAAATAAATACCAGTTATATATACACTGTAAATTCATGCATACATAAGAACCACAAAAATACGGAATAAGCTAATAGTGATAGCCTACTTTAAATGAGTTTCAACTAAATTGTCAAAACATCATAACTATATTTTGCAACTATATGTAGAGGCATAATTGCTTTGACTTTGAGTTTGACTAGCTTGCATGGCCATTATGTATAAGTAAAAAATATGAAGAGAACGAAGAATTTATTTCACAAAGATTATTTAATATACGATTAACTCTAATATTGGTGAGCTTTGTATTGCATATACTGGACATCAAAGAATGTCGTTCGTCCCCAATCTCATTTAATAGATCACAATGAATGTTTACATATATACTCTTTCACCTTACGAAACATTGTTGCATATCGACCAGTTTCAACCGATAATCTATGAGCTGATATTCTTAACTTTGTAACAGCTTGACGGTATTTGAAATTGTTTATCTCGTCCTTGTGTTCAAATTGCCTGAAACAGACTTAAAAATAACGTTTCTATACATGTGCTTGTAAAATTACCTGAAACACATCGGTTTTTCCTCAGTCGAGGACATTTTCAGTGGCAAGATAGACCGTTCGATGAGTATAAGGTATAAAAATACAAAATCTATTACCACCGTGGATCCATGCTCTCAAGATATTGATACGATAAAAAAATGCAGTTCGGCCTTTCGAGAAAAGTTGCAGAGAAGGGTTTTGTAGATGGAATTGGCGAGTGTGAATTTTATACATTAAAGGACATTGGCAATAAAAAAGTTTGTATCATTCAAAAGAACTCTTAAAATTGTATAATTAAACTCTATTACCGATTTGTCATATCTTGTTTATAGTTCTCGAAATATTTAGACCAAAAGTAATGAGCTGCATGTCCGCCATCTTGGACTATTCTTGACCTCCTTAACTATGGTTTTGATGACGTCAGGAGTTGGGTTAACCATATAAAACTACTCTAAAATGACCGGCGAGTAACAATTCAAAATTGTTTGAAATGTTCTAAATCATTTCTAAATTTCAGACAGCAACCAGAAACGAAGTTTTGGACCCATATTGATCACTTATACTCTCAAGATAAAAAATTAGCGTCACCCCTCTCAGATGGCAAACAGTTCACATTTTTCAGTCGAAATATTTTGGCAACTAAGCAAGATATAAACAATCTGTAATAGAGTTTCGTATATAGTTTTAAGAGTTCTTTCAAATGAACTAAACTAATTTTTTTATTGCCAGCCATTCAGTTTTATTGCCGGCCAACCTGTGCCTATAGTCGGTACTTATTTTGTTTATATGTAAAACAGTAGTTTTAATTGGTTGTTCATTTGGACGTATCTATGTGAAAAGCTATAAACGAGCTTTGTACAGTCCAGGGAAATTTGCTTACCATATATCAGCATTGTTCTATAGCTATTTTAATATGGACAAATATTGATTCTGAACAAAACATGCTTTGGTGAGGGAACGATCAAATTGATTGCTATTGCATGACATCAGGAAATAAAAAAAAAAACGAAATAGGTCATGAAGTAGGCTGTTAAGCTGCATTTGTAGAAAATAGCATTTATATATCGATTGACTGATGCATGCAATGCCACTTATTTTTTTTGGCACTGAATGGTGGGGGGTGCGCAGACAGACAATAATATTGACTGCATGATTTCGTTCTGGTATTTTTAGGTTATGGTTTTGTCGCTGGCAGTGAGAAACCTGTGCTCATCAGATCGGTCGCAGAAGGTACTTCATTTTATCATTTTGTGATTCATTTGCTAGAAACACCATTCCATGATTATGTTAATTTGTTAAAGCTTTCAGTCCGTAACTCGTAAGCCTGAAAGTTTGTTGGCGTAAACAATGTTGTTTGCACTAATGATGACATGCAGGGTTCGACATCATTTTGAAAACTCGGTCTGACAATTTGTCAGACCAACGACATCATTGCACAATAACGATTTATACTATAATAACACGAAAGAGAAAAGCTGCATACGGCACTTTGCACTGTAATTATAGTTCACTTGCAATACGGAATTTGCAATTCATGAATATCACAAATTGAATGGAATTTGTCTATATAGATTAGTAAGAGTTTGGTTTGCAAGAATGAGTGTCGGGAGGAATTAAAAAAAAGAAAAGGGTTGAGAGGGATCAGCCACCTGAAAAATACATGCAAGTAAAACTTCAGTCGACGTTTCGAGCGAAGGCCCTTCGTCGGGAAGTTAATGGCTACTAACTCAATGGACCATTTGCATTATAGACTAAATTTTGATCTAGACAAAAATTTCATCACATGCAGCTAGGCTGGATCGATATCGCAAATACCGAATACCGATATACCGCCATCAGAATACCGGTAAATACCGGTATCCCGGTGTTTTTAACGTGTTTTTTTTTAAGCCAAACTGAAGTGCTGACCGTCAAGAGAAATCAAGTTTTGGCAAAATATTAATGTGGCACATACTGTTATTAGTGCAAATGTCACAAGATTCGCATTATCAAGCTATGTTAACAATTAACAGCGCTAAGCTGCAATTATTAGTAGGGCGTCGAAGTGTTGAATCATTCAGAAAAATATTCGTTTTGTATATAAATTCAGATAGTGTTTCAGTAAGCTGTTAATAGTTATAAACATAAAAAACGTTGCATTTTTAAAACTAACACATAAACAAGTTAGCATGTCAGTTAAATAAGATTAAAAACAACAAAAAGTTACCTTCTTATACTGCCCGATAAAAAAACTTGAAAAGCCAGAAAAGGTTTTCGCTGCTTCGCAAATGCTAGTACTTACACTTTCCAAAATCAAAGTTTCCTTTTTTGTCGAAATTTTCCTTTAAAAATTTCGCCATTTATATATTTCCGGTTAAGGCGATTTAATAAACAAGACGTCTGGTCTGGTTACTGGTATTGCTAAACCAAAGCCGCTAGAACTGTAAGAACAAAATCATGCATCTGTGAGTATTAACTTTGCTTTCTAAACGTGATTGTAAGCAAGTTTGCCTTGAAATAGCGTTTCATTTCGGTATTAGGCAGCAAAATATCGAAATGTCGGGATATCGGTATTTTTAAATTGTCAATATCGCCAAACCGGTATCTAAACAAATACCGGTAGGCTATATCGGATATATCCGGTATATCGATCCAGCCTACATGCAGCTTGAAAGAGCATCACAAAATTAGTAATATTCCAGAGCTTCGTTGCGAAATGTTGTAAAATGCGGATAATATAGCCTTGCGAAATTTGCAATTTTCAGTCATTTTAGATTACAAACGGGAAATTGGATGCCCCAACACCCGATTGGGCTGTCAATTTCCCGTGCGTAATACAAAATGACTGACAAACGGCAAACTTCGCAAGGCTATATTATCCGCATTTTACAACATTTCGCAACGAAACTTTGGAATATTACTAATTTTGTGATGCTCTTTCAAGCTGTGGTGAAATTTTGTCTAGATCAAAATTTAGTCTATAATGCAAATGGTCCAATGGCCTCTTGCTCAATTCGCAGCTTTCTAGTGTTATTGTCACTACCTATGCGCTGGCACAGACCGTTCGAATTATTCCAACTGATCCGCCATAATGTCCATGCAGAGCATGCAGTCGGAAGACGGCATGCATATGGGCGTTTTGCTGGGAAAATGGCCGATGGCCGACTGCTCAATATTGAACACTGATCATGACTCAGTCTTATAAGGATATAGGAAAGCTTTCGGCTAATTACATAATCATGGTGGTGTTTCCCACAAATTCTATTCAATTATGTATATCGGCCTGCAAACCTACCAGGAACGTTTTAAATATGGTTTTCTATAGTCTGATTTGATTTCCTGCATGTGACAATGCAATATATGCAGCCAAAAAATTATCCAAGCATAGGCACAGCACGTCTAATATGTTCCTCTAGTATTGTATAAAAACATATAATTAACATCAACGAGTATATGTGACAGATATTGGCAATGTTGGGGGGAAATGTTCTGCGTATTCCTGCATATACGGATCCAGTACGTAACGTTCAAGTCCAGGAGATAAATTTTTAGAAACAGGTGCGATAATTGTATATTTTTACCACCTCACTGGTACTCCAGTGTTTATTGTGTGGAGTGATTAAGCTGGTACAAGCTTAATAAGGTAAAGTACAGAACGCGCAGTATTCTAAATTGTATATTCATCGTGCAGTATATATAAGTTAGAACATGAACGACTACAATTTCAACACATACAATTAATTGACTCTGCAGCATTCCTCATATAGTGCCGTCTTTTATCGTCAGTTAAAACATCGGTCAGATTTACATGACTTGCCCAAGAGCTACTCAATTATTACGGGTTTGAATACCTTAGAAAGTTCGCTTGGCATATGTTAAAGCTAAATGCAGGCAAGTACGCAAAGTGCGGGAGTACTGCGTATGTGTGTATATATATATATATATATATATATATATATATGTAACAAACAGAACGGCTACGTTTGAAGAAGTTTATTAAAAAAAGTATATTAAATACAAAAACTAAATTTTCGGCTGCATGCCACAGCCTTCTTCAGAGTGAAGACTCTGAAGAAGGCTGTGGCATGCAGCCGAAAATTTAGTTTTTGTATTTAATATACTTTTTTTAATAAACTTCTTCAAACGTAGCCGTTCTGTTTGTTACATATGAAGTCTTGTCGGCTGAGCAGAGTACTGGCATTTGTCACATATATATATATATATATATATATATATATATATATATATATATATATATATATATATATATATATATATATATATATATATATATATATATATATATATATATATATATATATATATATGTTAATCACCGTAGGTAAGTATTTTTTAGTGAACAGGAAAAGCTGAGACTGAGTCGGATTCGAACCGGCGACCTTTGGGTTACAAGCCCATCGCTCTACCAACTGAGCTATCAGCCCGATGGTATATTCGAACCCAACCAGTCACAACCATTCCTGCACACCCACATGGCCACTCACCAAAGCCATGCCGAATTTTTTACCATTTCGACAATAACATGTCTTCTTCAGCCGTATATATGTTAATCATCACGATATGGCATTTATATATATACTTCAGTCACACAAAAAGTACCAGAATATATATATATACTTCAGTCACACAAAAAGTACCAGACCGTAATATCTGCGTACCTCTGGTATATAAGTACGCGAATTGTTGCACAATGAGAAAACCGCCAAGCTTGAGAATAGGATTTTATAGATTTTCTGAGAATGGTGACATTAATTAGAATCTTTCAATTTGGGGATTCGTCGTTGGCTGCGTGTAAATAAAAGCGACCCATGCTTGGATGTTGATTCTTGATACTCTTCAACAGGAGCATTATGCCTTTCGTCTTGAAGGGAAAGAAATATTTTTAGGCTGATTATATAGTATATAGTATATCATCATGTGTAGGGTTATATAACGCAATAGAAGTCGTTAATTACTCCAGGGTCTGAGCTAGAAGGCCGTGTTGACCGTGTTACGGCGGTCAAAAATGGAGAAACACGCAGCTTTTCTGTATATGAAGTCACATATGTACATGTATGTTCATAAGAATAATATATATAGGGTAATTGCTTCGTACAGCAGACAGAATTTGGCCCTATTTTTGTCGTAAGAAAGCTTGTAAAATCTAGTTTCTGCAAATTGGTACAGTGCATGTTCCGTGGTGTTTTTATGTTTAGATGGATAATAGGTAAAGGCCGGAACCGTATTTCTATTAAAATAACTTTAATTTAAATGCCCCATGGCTATGCAATCCTGATGGCAGTGTGATTATGAGCGTGCACTCGCCTAATTGTATTTGGTTGTAAAGCTATATAGAACAACCATACGTACAAAATTTAAGGAGTCGATTTAACTCCAGTGGCATGTTATTTTGTAACCTCATTTAATTCCAAATGTGGAGTTCAATGAGGTACAAAAGAGCACCACTGGGCACCAGGAGTTAATAAAATTAATTCCTTGAAGATGGGAGTATACATTCACACACTTGAAATTTACAAATACTCCAAAGATCTAAAATCGTAGCAAAGACCCTGTGGTAATGTATGTTGCTCTTGGCTTGCATGCATGATGATAAGTTTTCTAATA
Organism: Paramuricea clavata; assembly: GCA_902702795.2. Classification (NCBI taxonomy): domain Eukaryota; kingdom Metazoa; phylum Cnidaria; class Anthozoa; order Malacalcyonacea; family Plexauridae; genus Paramuricea; species Paramuricea clavata. The sequence continues at coordinate 16,274 of CACRXK020010255.1, forward strand.
GAGAGGTTAAGATACCCCGATTCCGGTTTACGGGTACGGGTGATATACACGTACCCGTACCCGTAAATCGGGGAATAACTTGTAACTTAAGAAATCCAAGATACTCTGGCGTGAGAAAACCGATCAAAGAATGGCAACTTTCGCTGTTGAGGTTCGCCATAAATTGTTGAAAACTTTGACCAGCATATGTGCATTATTTATTTGGGTAAGATGTTGAAAATTTGTACTATTCAAACGGCCCAAAAATAGTAAACAGAAAACACCCGTACCCGTTTGTCGTTTACGTGTAGACCCCGGTTTACCGCGGGGAAACGGGTAGAAATTACGGGTAAAATTGCTGACATCAGCAAAAATTGGTAAACAAAATGGCGATACTCGTACCCGTAAACCGGAACCGGGGTATCTTAACCTCTCTATTATTGAAAAAAAATCCGGTGTTCTTTTCATGATCAAACAGTCCATGCATGCAGTGTTGTATATTTACTGTCTCATCATGCAGATTATATTAAACTATTGGTATATTGAATACATAAACTATCACTGACTATATTATTTGGCACAAATTTTCATCCCAAATATGAAATTTAAAATAATTAAACTTATTGATAGCGTAGGAGAATATTATTAGGTGTGTTCTTCCTACACCTTTACATTTAAGTGGCAATTGACATGCATGTACCATAAAGGGCGCGTGGGAAATTTTCGTGGCTTATAAATTTGTTGATTTGACTGAATTTAAAGTAAAATAAACCATAGATATATAACCGCTTTGTATATATAGGAACCTGTTTCATTATTTTATTGACATTATATACATGTACAGTCTCGCCAACAAAAAGAAAATATTTTCATTCATGCAGTGCCAGTGGAGTTATTTTGAACCCCAAATTTTACTCAATTTGAAGTTAATTAAATTTAGTTCAAATGAAATAACTGTACTGGGAATTGAAATAACTCCTTAAAATTAACAGTGTATATATATTTGATTGTTCATATAACAAATTGCGAATTGAATTCTATATACAGTATATAATTTTATATCTATATTACTCAGTTTCAACTTGCCGACCATTTTCAGTTTGAAGCTTATATTATAGAATTTGAAATTCGCCCTCGTGCAGTGCATTAATTTGTGCGTTTGTTTATATAAAACGTGCATATATGTGTTGTAATTTTTAAGTCAGCATTCCTGAAATTATTTTCTAGTTCAGAAAAGCTTCTAGATTTTCTAGATGACGAATTTGCATGAAATTACATCAAGCACATAATTATTAAACATATTATTTGTGTTAGCTTGCAACCAATTTGATTTTTCCTGTCTGTCTCTTCTATTACATGCAAGGACATCGCTTTAATCATGTGTATCTAAACACAGAACTGACATATAAATGTATATGTATAAATATAGGAACTCCGTGTGGCTTAAAAATTTGTACACGAACTTCATGGCAATTCGATATCTCGAATTCCTTGAAATCGTAAATCGCCATATGTTATAACATGTATCTATAATTATAATGGTTGCTTTGGGAATTTTTACACTAAATATACATTACAGGTTTTTTACACTAAATATTAAAGGTTTTCAAAAATGAAATAGAATTGGACGTCGAGGGGGGGGGGGGACTAAATATAATGTTTTATATGGC
>CACRXK020010256.1:0-17921 GCA_902702795.2 Paramuricea clavata
GTTAATCCGAAAATAAAACATCGTATTCACGAAGGTATGTGTCAAGGTTTTAATTCTCAACTTGGAGGCTTTTAATTTTCGGTATAATATATCATTTATAGACCCTCCGCTCGGGGGATTCGGTGAAATATTACCCTCAGTGATGATATTTCCCTCGGGGCAAAGCCCCTCGGGAAATATCATCACTTCGGGTAATATTTCGCCGAATCCCCCTCGCTCCAGGTCTATAAATGATAAATGTTGCACTTAACTAACACCAGACATTTTACTTTGTGAAATGCCAGACAATTTTACTCCTCAAGAGCAGTGTCCTGCTCACTAATGGTTATCCAAACTATCTGCCAATGTGCCTTGATAACCCATTAGGCCGAAATGCACCCAAATGGACCCGCCTTTGTTATTTTACTCTGTCAAACGCCGGACAATTTTAGTCATCAAGAAGAGAGTCCTGCATGCTAGTGGGTTAAATGACTTAATTACATATGTTATATATAAACTTAAGCTGTTAGATTGTCCCATTGTATATTAATTTTTACTTATCTTGACACAGGCTTGTATGTTGGATTGATACGACTACCTGTAAATATGGTTAAACTTGGCTATGTGATTCAAAGGTTGTGGTTCACCGAGCGATAAAGAAAATGATACAAAGATGGAATGATTGGATGCAAGTTATCAGTTACAGTGTTTCATATGACAGGTATTCTGATTGTGGAAGATGTGGGCTTGCAATATTTTGACAATTGCATGGCTGTAAAGTACGAGACAATTAATATAGTACTCCATTACTCTAATTGCCAGAACACTGCATCAGAATGAGAAGTTGTCTGTTACAGTTAGGTTTAGTAAAAGTATAGTAAAAGTACATACTAGTCAACTATGTAAAATGTAATTTAGTCAGTGTCAAATAAATATTTTGTCATGGATAAACTCTGTGCAAATGAGCATGTCTCTAATGTCATTTTACTTTTAATAAGAATATGTAGATGTGTTTTCTAATACACCTCCTTAGGTTTGCTGTGTTATTATAGCATCTTTTGTAGGTGTGTTATGTAACACACCTTAGTGTGTTATGAAACACACCTTACAACGTGCTGTAAACATTACAGACCTGAATGGTGTGTTATACAGCACAGCTTTAGGTGTGTTTTAAAACACGCCATGGTGTGTGTGAAAACACGCCATGGTGTGTGTGAAAACACGCCATGGTGTGTATGAAAACACGCCATGGTGTGTACGAAAACACGCCATGGTGTGTTCAAAAACACACCTTTATACAAAACACACCTTAAGGTGTGTTAAAATCTGGACAAGCCGAAAACACACCTTAAGGTGGGTTTTAGAACACACCTCAAGGTGTGTTAAACACACCTTAAGCTGTGTTACAAAACACGCCAAAAGCTGTGTTAAACACACCTTAAGGTGTGTTAAAATTTGGACAAAAAGGTGTGTTAAATTAACACACCTTTTTTTAGAGTGTATATATATATATATATATATATATATATATATATATATATATATATATATATATATATATATATATATATATATATATATATATATATATATATATATATATATATATATATATATATATATATATATATATATATATATAGAGAGAGAGAGATATATATATATATATATATATATATATATATATATATATATATATATATATATATATATATATATATATATATATATATAATTAACAATTATACCATGAGCTCGAGTCGTATATGAGCTGATAGCCGACGAGGTGCGTAGCACCGAGTCGGCTATCAGCCATATACGACGAGAGCGAATGGTATAATTGTTTTATAATATAGTCTAATATAGCCATTAACTGAAGCGGTAATTAATTATTCACTGTTACAATGTGTTGACAATTTTTTCGGCCAAACACCGCTTGAAAATTTGAAATACTTTTGTTTTACAACTCGAAGACGAAGTGAAAAAAATGGTTTTAGAACCTCTATATCTCACAGGAAAGCTCAGATATATTATACAGATGTTTGGTGCTATAGTAAGTGCTTGTTGACTGCAAATTCATTTGTCGTTTATTGCAAACTTTTCTGAACAATTTATATTCTCAATGAACATGTTTTTTCGCTGTTGTTTCGGTATTAATTCTTTAAAAAACTTGCATTTAAACTAATTTCTGCGTAATAAATGTATTTTGCTAACCTGTCAAATTTTTTTTGAGAGTTTTTCCTTGTACTATTATCTTTCTCAAAGCGAATATTTTCCTTTTTTCTGCTTCGCAAAACTTATGTAGTTTTTGGACCGCCATCTTGTTTTTCGCTACTCGCCGTATATGAGCTGATATACGGCGAGTAATTCAACCAATCAGATTGCAGAACAGCTCATATACGGTGGATGACTATATTATAAATATATATATACTATAATATATATATATATATATATATATACTATAATATATATATATATATATATATATATATATATATATATATATATATATATATATATATATATATATATATATATATATATATATATATATATATATATATATATATATATATATATATATATATATGTATATATGTATATATATATCAGCGACTGGTTATATTAGGACCGGAACTGGCGTGAAGCGGACCGAGGTAGACTGTGAGCTTACAAATGGTTATTAGGCCGTTACCTCATTCATGATCTGCCCCCTGACCTGACATGGTTTCCGCACAATTTTAAATCTTGTAATAAATCTTTTTAAAGAGATACCTTTTTCATATCATGTACTTCATTGTTTGTATTCTTAATTCGACACAAAAGCACTCGTACCCTAATTTATTATATAGTAGACAGTGAGACACCGAAACAATACACAGTGAGATATTTTCCATAACTAGATCTCCACTAGTGAAGATATCGACTAAGTGTTCATTTTCTTTGTTATTTTTACTAACGACTATATAATAAAAAGAACATTAAATACACGGTGGCTTGAAGTTTCATCTCGTGGTGAAAACTGAAACAATATTTTTTACTCACTCAAACGTAAAATTTATATCTTCGCACCGCCTTTAAGCCCAGGTCACACTACACAACGATAACGATACGATAACTTGTATACGCGCGCTGATTGGTCAAAAATTTATCGTTATTGTCCGGCTGAAAAAAAAATCGCTCAGGTGAGCGATTTTAAAATCGTTATTGTTCTCGTCAAACGATAATTTTAACATTTTCGTTGTTGTGTGGACACTAACACAATTTTTTTGACAATTATCGCGTGTTTAAAATTTATCGTATCGTTATCGTTGCGTAGTGTGACCGGGCCTTTAGTCGGCGATAGCAGACTAACTTAGCCGCCCCCCCCCCCTCCGGTCCCCCTCTCCCACTGGAGCTGCGGAGAAACAGCAGACTAATCTCAGAGGCAGTGCCATTCTCGTACCCAGAGCCCTTCTTACGCGCGGTCAACGGAGCGCGACAAGGGCTCTGGCCAAATCCATATCAAACTGGCATCTGATAGGCTACAACGAAGGTTATTATTCTAATACCGGATATATTCTATTACCATGTTTTTATGATATCCGGTTATGGATTTGGCCCGAGCCCCTCGTCGTACCGCGCGTAAGAAGGGCTCTGGGTACGAGAATGAGGCAGTGCTGATCAGTCTGCTATCGCATGCTACACCCTGTCTCCGTACCCAGGCGTTTCTTTGTAAAAAAACAGCGATGCGCATATGACGAGTTCACATGAAGTATTGTAGTACTACACCGCCGTCTAACATCCTCTATATAGTACTCTCCTTGACCTTTCAAGACTAATAATGCAACATATCCTCACGCGTAGTATTAGGGAGGCTGGACGCGCAGGGGCGGGAATATTAAAAAAAGGTAGTCATTTTTAGATTAGGATTGATTAGAGCCAGATTAAGATTAAACCAGGGTTAGGGTTAGAGGTTAGAGTGGGGGTTGGGTGGGGGTTAGGGCTGAACTTAATATAAGGCATATCCTTAATCTTTAGAAACTTTTACAATTAAGGATAATCCCTAATACTACGTGTGAGGATATGCAGAATAGTACTGATAGTTTCGAATACATATTTCGAACGAAACAACACTTAAAATGTACAAATTTTAATATATTCTTTTCCAAAATACACATAGTAATTACTGTATAAGATGTACTACAAAGCGCATTATAAAAACGATTTACAATAAAGTAAATTTACATTGCTACGTTTCGTTCTCCATACTTTTATAACCGTAATAACACGTGTTTGAAGTAAACATGAATCGGAATTGTTTGGAAATTACCAAAACATTCGGAAACGCCAGTGTATAAGTAACTCGAAGTTTAACTCGAACTCGAATCCAACTCGATGTTTCGGGATTCCCGATAAAAATACGTCTGTGCCCATCACTATTTATAGTGTTGTCAACTCTCTCCTCCGCAGAGCCCCCTTAAGTATTTACAAATAACTTGTTAGTTTGAAACGTCATTCAAGCCTCTGGGCATGTATTTGTTACGTCACATGCAAAGGGGGCTCGCGTGATAGATCAAATTGAACAGTCGACCGATCAGTAAGGATCAATTTATTCACGCTAAAACGAAGAAAACGATTCCCGAAGAAAAGATACTGGACGCTATTTGAGGAACAAGAGGACACCAAAGTAGGATTTATATATTTGTTTGTTTGTTTGTTTAATTAGTTTAGAAAGCATGCGCATATTATATTTAGACAGTAATTTAGCATATTCAAGTTGATTTAGTATATTAGTATAACTATTGCATGGTATTTAGTTTAGTCACTATTTTTCCTTATAGTTCGAACTCGTTTGATTGTCTATTGATTGTTGCTATATTTGAACACCGAATTAAAGAAATCTATACGTGTAATACGTCTACTCGTCTACTCTATCTGCGTCAAAGACGAAGTTCGAAACCCTCACGCTACTCAAGTAAAACCCCCCGTAAGCTTTAAGAAATCAGTCTACCCTATCGCTACGCAAAGAGCTTACATAACTTACATGAAGTTTCCTGAATAAAAGTGAGCGCGCGCGGTGTGATGGGAACAGCGTTTCCACTTGGGAGGAAATTTCCTTCCAGAAGGAAATTTTGGCCTTTGGAAGAAAATTTGGAAGGAAATAGTATTTGGAAGGAAATTGGGAGGAAATATTGTTATAAGGAGGGAAATGAGAAGGAAATTCTATTTTATCTCATAATTTCAAAGAATAAGGCAATTTTCATACAATTTTGTGCAAAATAAGACTCTGAAAATGCCATTTCCAACGATCTAGAGACTCCATATTTTCAAAAATTTCCGCTCGGCGCCAACCATGGTGGCGCCTCGTGAGCCCCCAAAGCGAGATCTCACAGATGGGTTTTTTTCCAAAGTTGGCAACTATGTATCTAGCACAGGACCCCAGAATCGCTATATTGAAATAACAACCAAACCTCGTACCCAGGGTATTATTTCTCAGACTCTACTTGGGGGGGGGGCTACTTAGCGTGGGCAGGAAAGACCCTAAGGGTTTCTTGTGTGTGTGTCCAGAGGGGAGAGATGCAAGAAACAGTTATGGAATCCCTTTTCGCAACCACAGCAAGTAGCCCCCAATTATTATGCTTTTTGTCCCCCAGGGGTGAAGATGAGCTGATTTTAACAGGCAAAATACAGAGTTATCTGCTATAAATTAATATAATGTGTTTCAATACTAGAGTTTAGATGTTAATTACCAAGTAAATCTGTCAATTTTGATAAAAATTTTGAAGGAAAAATGGAAGGATATTTAGAGATTTTTGGAAGGAAATTTTGTTGGAAAAAAGGAAATTTCGCGTTATGGAGAAGGAATTATTTTTTTGGTGTGGAAACACTGGATGGGAAGATTGAAATGAAGTTGGGAAGGCTCTGCCAGATAATGCGACGAAGTATGGTTTTTGAACCAAACTAGTTGTTTGACCTTTTTTTAAACTTGAAATCGACGGAAGTGTGAAAGAAATTGAAATGAATCTTCATAATCTGAGTATCGAAGTTCAATAGAGTCATTTTTATAAAGAAATGTTGCAATTAAGAGGATATTTATAATTAGATCGCTCGTATCCATTGATATTCGTTTGCAATTTCTCAATATTTTTCGATGCAAATGGCAGAAGATATTGATATTGAATTCACCCTAGGATACTCAAGTACGCCTGAAAATGAAAGTCGAAAACATGTTTTAACACCCCCGATGGTTGATCGAACTTCGCTACAAACGATTATATACGACGCCATATTGATTGCATTAACTCGCAGAGGCTTCCTTTATTTAGCTCTTCCCATCACTCCTTGCGCGCTCACTTTTCGCTCACTAGAAACTTCATGTAAGCCTCTGCGGAGGAGAGAGGTGTTGTCAATCAAATGTAAAATACAATGTGACAAATTAATACAGACACGCCTTATATAATAGCCTGCTAATATACAATCTCGTTCCCCGAGCATGCCCGTTCGCAGGTTAAAGGTAGGTTACAGTCCCTTCTGCGCATGCGCGGGCTTTGTTTACGTTTTTTGTTTTGATCCGCATTAATTATATAACATGAAGTATATCATAAGAGTTCAAAACAGTACACGATAAATTCGAGTGATTCGAAATAATTTACGCGGAGGAGTGCAGTGTTTCATAATACTTCCCTTCAATTTCTTATACAGTTTTATTAAGTCTTATGACTTTTAATTTAAAACTGTGGATAAGGAGAACACTTTGAAACTGCGAAAACACTTTGAAACTCGATAACTGGACAGCTTAAGCGGCGAACGGAAATCCCGAAGCGGCGAAGGTGTGAGTTCGAATAATCTGTGTATATAAAACTGTGTTTACCTTTGGAAGTTAATGCATTTGGAAGTGTTATTTATGTGTCCAATCATGAAAATATTACATGCGGTATCACTTTCTCGAAGCATGTTGCCACAGTTATTGTTGCCGTTATGGCAGAAGCACCTGAGGAAAGCTTTTCGCTGGACGAATTTGAAACGAGTGTCATTGAAAATGTGGCTGCAGTGCCTAACGTAGACAATATTACCACATGTTCCTGTCGTGGGTACTGTCTTCGTGACAAAGGTCGAAATTTTTGTCCTTGCAAAAGCATAAACAGCTTTTGTTCGAGCTCGTGCCATGGAGAAGATTATGGATGTTGTATGAACAACAGAAGAACCCAAGAGAACGACAGTGATGAGACAGTAAGATTATACTAAATGTTTTTGTATTACAAAAATGTATGTTTTCAGATTATGAACTGGAAGTATGTAATCTATTGATGTTACTCTCATATATTGTTACTAAAATATTTTTTATGCAGTGTAAGAATAACCTTATTCACTTTACTGTTTTAGGATTCTGATTTCTCCATGGAAGAAAGTGAAAGTGAGGAAGAGGGCGAGTTGGAAGACAGTGAAGAGGAGGGGAGAGGACGTGGCAGAGGACGAGCTAGAGGTCGTACTAGGGGGAGAGGTAGAGCAAGAGGACAACAAAGAGGTGGTAGAGGAGGACGTGGAAGAGGGGGTCGTGGTCATGGAAGAGGTCGTGGGAGAGGAGGTCGTGGAAGAGGGCGTTTGGATGAAGAGCCAAATGCTGCTGAAAATCAAGCTAACCATGAACAACAGTTGGTGGTAAGAAAACACTTTGTCAGCCATTTAATTGATTAATTTATATATTTGTGGGTGGAGGTTATGCTAAGAGGGGGTGCAATAATGTGAAATATCACATCAATCTGAAACATCAATATCAAACCCATAATGAAAGCCTGGGTAAACTTGAGGTTGCCATTGCATGGAGGTAGGGGGTGGTAATATAGTGTAAGTATCCCAAAAAGGCATCATATATTATGCTGTTGTGCTACATCGATATAGTCGATAAATATATTTTGTGAACACCCCTTTTACTCACCATACCATGTAATCTATTTACAAATAAGTACCTCTACGTTTCAGAACCTAGTAGAAGCAATGGACATTCAAGCACTCAGACAATTTGCTTTAGAGTTGCTAAGAAGACAGCCAGCAGCATTTGCTGACATGGTCAATGGTGAATTGGCTGGTGGGGATCAACCACAACAACCAGACCCAGAACCAGGCAATGATCCCCCTGAGTGGTGCAATTGTGGACATTGCATTGCTATGCCAACTCAGGATGAAAACAAATGCTGCAGTACAAGAGCTAGACGTCCGTGCATTTCCAGAACCAATATTTTTAGACAGCTGGTCCTCGATGGCAATGTTCTGGAGATTGCAATGCGATACAGGGAGGATGTTCTGGTTCTGAACAATGTAAGGAACAATGAGAATTTTCGCCATGCAGCATATAGACAATATGTTCTATGGCAGCATGGAAGGCTAGGAAGGGGAAACAGGAGGGTTGTTCCAAGCTGCTGTGTTGTTGCAATACGTACTCGTTATCCTTCACCCAATGGTGTTTACACAGGATATAGGCCTGCACGCTTGTAAATATATAACCATTAATCTGCAGTAAACCCTATTTTATGTTATACTGTACTTTGTATTCAGCGGACTACTTAACTTTCCTGCATTAGGGTTAGGGTTTACTTATTTCTGGGCATGGAATTATAACTAGTGAGATGTAGATCCTTTTAATGGGTTAACTTTTCAATGGGAAGCTCTGCAGCTTAAGAGACAATGTCCACTAAAACCGAGCAAAATCGAGAATACGTGGCACATGAGGAAAAATAAAAAATCTTCTTATTTTTTCCAGTGATACTCTAATGTGTACTCAGAATCGTGGTGGGGTTTGTTTTCTGAAATATTATTTTAAACGCCGAAAATTATCAAAACCTCACACATACCCGAGATTCGCGAAATTAGCAAAAAAATTGTGAGCTACGGCCTCTCGAAAATTTCGTTTTTCTCAATTGGCGTGTGATGAAACCTCACCTTTCGTTTTTAAACGTGTTTACAAGATGTTTATAAAGAACGTGGGTCCAATTTGCAATTTTTGAAATGATTTTTCAATGTCAAGACAAGCGTGTAAAAATCGTCTTTTTTTGCGATCCAAAAAAATCTAAATTGTTACACTTTTCGAAAATTAATTTTCCGTATCCGGGTAAACTCCAATTTCCTTGAAATTTACGGAATTTAAAGACAAACTTTTGCTCTAAAATATGATGTAAAAATTATTTTGGGGCTTTTTGTTACCGCGGAATTATACTGACTATAATATCGAGAAAATCACAAAAAAAACCTTAAAAATCCTCAGACAATTAGGCACTTTGCTTCAACTATAGACAGTCGAACGTTAATCATTCTTGCTTGTTTTCTCTTGTTATTGATAGGAAATATAAGACGTAGATAATTTTAAACTAGTTTGCCTATTTCTAGATAAAAATACGCTGTTAAACTCTCCAAGACTAAGATTTCTTCTTCAAATTCTTGTTTTAATTTATCGATCCATGCGCGCCAATTAAAATAAACTAGAAACACTTGTACACTCGCTAGATCCAAGGCTATATATATATATATATATATATATATATATACTTACTATAAACAGTCAATTACTTATATTTGAGCATGTTGTGCTCTAAGCAATTCAGTTTAAGCGTCAAACTTCGGCCTTATTTTCATTGAAGCCGGGCAAGTTCAGTCGTTTAATTAAGGGGACAGGGCCGTTCCTAGCGTGATAATTGGGGGTGTATGTTCATATATTCGTCTTCTGCCCGACTGATTTCTTTTGAAAGCGATTGTTTTTTACGGTAGCGAGCATGAATGTATGACTATACCCCCCCCCACCCCATTATTGCGTCTAGGAACGGCCCTGTTGAGGAGGGATATGATCGGAAATAGCATGAATATAGAAATTAGATTCTCTTATCTGAAAGAACTTTTAAAATGACGTGGAAAACATTTAAAAACTTTTTTTAAATCTCGCTTATTTCTCGACCTTAAGAAAAGCTTCTGTTGTGATGGAGCTAAACTGTGGAACTCATTACCTAAATGCAATTGACGCTTAATTATAACGAGGGTCGAGGGTCGTACGTCGAGGTCGAGGGTCGAAAATAGTAAATTTTTATCCGCATTTCAAAAGTTTTACAACCATTTTGAAAGCTCCCAAAAGCGGCAAAACAATTAGTTTTTCTCTCAAAACTGAAAAATTTCGCCTACGGCTATAATCTATATGTATACTGAAAGTTTCGCTGAAGAACTATAAGTCTGATGCGAGGTTTGATGTTTGAAAGTATACGTATTTTAATATACATCGGAATTTAAAATATACAAACATGGGCGATGATCAGAGGCGATGATACAAAATTTGCGTTTCGCCAGTGCCGTAGCTAGCTCGATAATTGGTGGGGGGGGGGGAGGGGCAGATATTCATATATTCGTGTTCACAGACCATAAAAACAATCGATTTCAAAAGAAATTAATAACGCAGAACACGAATATATGAATATCTGCTGCCCCCCAATTATCGAGCTAGCTACGGCACTGCGTTTCGCTCTCATGAGAAATTTGATTATAATAGGCTGTTTATATATGGTCCCGCTTACCCGGGATTCAATGAAGTGTAACGTATTTTGATCGACCAATTGAAATACGTGTTTCAGCCCTAAACAAAAGTTAGATAACTTTAAATATTTTTTAAACGAAATTAGGAATGCGCCTGAAGTTATGTAGTGAAAGAAGACGATTAATAGCATTCAACAACATTTGGTTTTTTGTTTAAGACATGGAATTTCATACAATTTGTAACGAGCAATTTTGTTATATCATGAAGTGCGACTAATTTACATTGCTCAAAATACGCACGTCACACTTCATTAAATTCCAGGACCTGGGGAAGCGGGACCATGGCCCCAACTTAATGGCATGGAGGCGACATACAGAGTTCTGAAATTGCTCAGAACTTCAACTTAATGATACTCCCTATAGGGTATGACATCGTGTTTACAAGTCTGATATGTTGGATAAGTTGCAGGAAAGTATGGGTAATATCTTCATTTTTTGCAGTTTGTCATGGATAATGTAGCTGCTTAAAATTAATCAATTGTCAGTATTTTAAGGGTATATTATTTAATTAAATGATAAATAAGGTCCGCATGATTTTGAAAAAAGAATGATTATTAGCAAGTTGGTTTCTTAAAAGAGCAAGTCGCTTACATGCAGTTATTGTGCATATAAAAAAGTAAATTCAGCGTATGTTCTATACATCAGGTTTGATATTACTTTATAATTTCTGTGTATTCGGAAGTTTATTTACACAAACTGTCAAACACGTCACTAATTACATCGACATTGTCATTGTAGTCACATCGCGAGTTTAATAAAATCTATAGCCCTAATCTCAATGATTTATGCGACTACTTCAGAGAAAACTAAGCACATATGTTTCAGTTTGAAAAAAGTAGATAATACGGATTGATTTTACGAGCTATTGAGACTTTGAGTAGTGGATTTAAGCAGGCTATCAATAACTGATCTTTTGTCTATTAATTATTATGTCACGCGCACGGAGCTTTTGCAACATGATGTTCATATTGACTATTTATTTCTCTAAAATCCTGATAAACAAGCAATATAATTTAAAATAATTTATAATTTATCTGTCAAAACCAAATAACAAGAGAAAACAAGTATAAATCCTCACATTTCGACAGTCTATCTGAGCAGGCTGTGTCTAGACGTACTGCCTGTCTACTGATAAGTGTCTGTCTACATAATCGGCTGTATATTATAGACATTATAATTTCGTGATAACAAAACACCCCATAATATTTTTTACACCAGATTTGAGAGCAACATTTGTTCATACATTTGTCTAAATTTGAAGGAAATCGGAGTTTTACCGGAAAGGGAAAATTGATTTTCAAAAAATGTACCAAACTTAAAATTTTTTAACTTAAGGTTTTTCTTGTGATTTTGCCGATATTATAGTCAGTATAATTCCGCGGTAACAAAAAGCCCCAAAATAATTTTTACATCAGCTTTTAGAGCAACAGTTTCTCTTTAAATTCCGTAAATTTCATTGAAATTGGAGTTTTCCCGGATACGGAAAATAAATTTTCAAAAAGTGTAAGAATTTAGAATTTTTTGGATAGCAAAATAAGGCGATTTTTACACGCTTGCCTTGACTTTGAAACATCATTTAAAAGATTGCAAAATAGACTATCGTTGTTTATAAACATCTTATATACACGTTTAAAAACCGAAAGTGAGGTTTCCTGAAGACGCGAACTGAGCAAAACGAAGTTTTCGAGAGGCTATGACTCACTATGTTTTTAGCCAATTTCACGAATCTTGGGTACATGTCAGGTTTTGATCATTTTTCGGCATTTAAAATAATATTTCAGAAAACAAACCCCATCACGTTTCTAAGTATACATTAGTGTATCACTGGACAAAATAAGAAAACATTTCATTTTTCATCATGTGCCACCAGTCGCTCGGTGATAGTGGAGATTCCCTCTTAATGGGTTAACAAAAATATCTACAATACATGTACCAATGTGTCTGGCCTCTGGTTAATTAATGAATACATTTTTTTAATAATTATGTCATGACTAGTTTATTGGCCTGGGAGCCTTGCAATCATGGACCAAGAAGAGAGGCCATTGGCTCACGATTCATGAGAATGAGGCTCCCAGACCAAGAGATTTGTGATGTAAATATCAAAAATGGGGTATCGAGTGTCAGCACTTTCTCAAGGTTGACAAGTAAAATTGCCTGCTGTTAGACAGAGTAAAATAATAAAGTAGGGCACATTCAGGCACTTGAAAGGTTAACTCATGTTGTAATGCTCTCTACCTGTAATTTTTACTCTGTTTAACCCCAGAAAATTTTACTTGTAACATTTATTGCTAAAGGATATTTGCTTATCGTAATTTGCTGCAGCCTAAAACATTTTCTGAATTCAATTCCTGGTCATTTATATCTTATTGGCTAATAAGTATATATTTATAACTAACTGAACTATCAGCAAAATAACATTTTTCCTCAATTAAGTAACTGTAATAATATTTTATATTTAATGAAATAATACTATTGGCAGATGATTAACTTTAACAATGCTGGTGATTTTGGTTCATCATGTCTCTTCCAGATAGAGGACATTTGTTAAATTAATGTACAGAACAGTATGGCTGTTTCGCTCAATATCAGAGCTCATCAGCATGCCTAGGAAACACTGATGAAATTTTTATTTGCATCAGTGAGTTCGACATGGACAGCCTGACCAGAAAGTGGGGTCTGGGGGTTTGAAATCAGAGTTGTCCTTCTCCTAGGTGGACTGCCTGCCAAGGCGTATGAGCTCCACCTACCCAATCTGGTTGTAATGTGCCAGACACTCGCATGTTCATATTTTACTATAATTGCCTGATTTTGTGTCACAAAAGAGACCGGCACCATCCTGTAATATTACCAATATATGTTGTCAGAACAGCCTTATATAATCAGTTTTGTGACATGAAACTAGGCAATACATTCAGGTGAAATATATATACTAGTAATTATCAATTAAGTTGGTTTACACAATATAAAGGTTTCTGTGATCAAAGTCTTTTAAATTAATCAAGAACAGTTGCTTTGAAGTTACTTGACCTAAAACATTTTATAAAAGGCAATTAAACTGTAAATTTTTACATCATTTGATCAAATTAATAAAATATACTTTGATCATAAAAACTTTTGATGTGTAAGCTGGTTTCTATTCAGTTATCCCAAGTTATCCAAGTTGAGCAGACTGTCAATAAGGCAGTAAAGCACAGCTAAGTAGATTATCACTCAGACAATAACAGCCATCCAAAACATGTTGAAAAATAAAATAGGAAATGCAGGATAGCTGTTAAATTAAGTAATTAAAGTTTTCCTCTGTTTTTCTATAAATTATTATTTGGTGATAATTATACTTGACGACAAATTGCCGATTACATTTTCATGGACAACTCAGTATCATTATCTAGGCCTGTAATTATATTGTGCGTTTCAGTTTGTAAATATTAGATAGATCAGTTTGTATATAAAAAAATGGTGTATTGGACATTGTTAAAGATAATTAGAATCTTGACTTATGGGCTTCTACAAGCGATTTCACTGAAGGGGGCTGAACAGCAGCTATGTTGGGAGCAATTCTTCTTGGATCGTCACTCACCAAACCAATTCTTCTATCCACAGTTCCTTCAGAGCTGATTCGTCTCTCAAAAACCTGCAGTAGAAGTTTGGGGATGTAGGTGAACTGTTTTGGCACCAGAATACGAACATGACACCACCGTTGTGTTCTTTTACTGAACTTGCGTCCAAACCTGCAAACAAATTAAACTCTATAATTTCAATTACCAAGTAAATACCCAACCGGTAGAAATATTCAAAGAGGTTAAACATTCATGATTTAGTTACCTTGGTTGACCATCAGCTGTGGTTGCTGCTGCTCTACCTTTGTGATGGTTGAAATCTAATGCAGCAAGTTGATTTCTGGCACGGTACACAGGAAATCTGTGGATAAAAGATCTTCATGAGCACAAGCACACTCTTCCTACTGTATGTATTTCAAACATACTGTACACAATTGCATAACTTGTAACAAACATGGAACAGACTTGTAGCAATGCTGTTTCAACAACAAGGATGTTTTTGCAGTGCTTGTTCCCAGCTTGTTGACACGTTGTCAACAGCTTGTTGACTATGCAGACTTTTTACAAAGTTGTAACAACTTGCCATGATAGTTCTTCAATTCAATAACCTGCTAACAAGTTGTTAGTTACAACCTTGTGGCAACGTGATAACATAAACAGCATTGGTACGTTATACCTGTTTTGGTAAGTTTGCTACATGTCTATAGCGAACACATCTTATCGACAAGTTGTGAGATTTTATGTGTGTACAGTATGTCCATTAAGCATTTAACATCTGCCAAATGTTTAGCTGAAGGGGAAGGAGGGGCTACTTATATAGTACTGTAGTTAAAACGTAATGTTATCTGCACAAATGATCATACTTACGAGTAGGCATGACGCTTGGGTGCATACATCAGAATATGATTATGAAATGACTCAAGAAAGCCAGTATGTCTACAGAATTTAGAAAATAGAAAAATAATTAGATGATAGACTGATGGATGTTATACCATAAAATGTCCAACCTAGCCAAGCCAACATCAGCACCTGAAGTTAGTGTAGTATCCAAGTGTGTTCAGGAAACGAGTATCCAGAACAATCTTGGTAAGCGCTTTGTGTGGAGGGGATTCTTTCTTCAACCATGGCTTGTTTCTATCTTCTTCATTCAGTGTGTCATGACCACATTTCCCATCATTAATGCCTTCCTCCAACACCCATTCATGTTCATCAACTACATGGTGCAAAATTCCTACCCATTTATCCTATAATTAAACAGTAACAACCTGATTATATACCATGCAGTACAGTATGTGCATTGCAGTGACCACACATGTGTAGCTGTCATTAATGATTGTGATACTGTATGTACTCACAATATTGTTGCACTATAAACACATATTGATGTACTGCACAAGATAATCCTCAGAGAAGCATGAAAAGCATTTTATTATGAATATTTTAAGCAAATGCATATCAAGTGATTACATATCAAGTTCTTTAATTAATTTAAGACGAGAACTGGCATGTACAGTAACATATTTGATCAACTTCTTCCACAAAATATTCTTTGCAATATTTAAGTTAGTACATACTGTATTGACCTTAAAAATTCACGTCCACTTTAATTACTGCAAAAATTAGTAATTTATGTTAATTTTATAGCCAATCTTGCCTTGAGATTTTTCCTATCATTATCACAGTTTTTGGAACAGTGCCAGAAATGATTTCTGATAGATGGTGCCCAAAGTAACAGATCTTCATTGCCTTTTGCTTTTGCTGCCTAATAACAAAGCAAGTTATTTCAACACAATAATAATATTAAACAGCACATATACTGTAGCTGATTGCGACACAACCAATAGTAGCTTAATTAATTGAATAACAAGAGACATTAGCATTCTGTTTGGGTACGGTAACCTATTACTACAGCCCTCAAACTCTCCCTGTTAAAAAAATTACAATTGTCTGGTATAAGAGAAGCAAAAGAAGGAATATTAGTAGGGTGTATTGATCCAATACTTACAGCATTGATTTTCTTGGTAATACTTTTTCCTCCATGCCAAACATCATTCTGATGCACAACATTTTCATATTTTTCTTCCCGTTCTATATTATAGGAAATCATAATTAATCCATGCTGTCAGTCATAGAATTAGTACCTAGTACTACCTACAGTACTCAGACACTCAGAACCATAAAATTAGTACCTACCTCAGTACCATACTCAAGATTTTATGGTAAAAGTACATGCAATTAATGATTACCGTACATTAAAATAATGTACATAGAAAAAGGATAGACAAAGAAGAAAGGAAATGGATAAAAAAGATTAGAGTGATAATTAGGCAGTGGTTTTAATTACTATATTGCATAATTAGCACTATTTAAAAAAGTATTTTAATTATAACTTAAAAGGATGTGAACAGAGTATTATTATAAAGCATTTTGGAAACAAACTGATGTTGGATATCATTTGACACTTACTCATCAATGCTGCAATTTCAAGGTGACCATCAGTAACCACCTCCTTCACAACTATTGGTGATGTAAGCAGCATATCCATCCCTCTTTCAAAACCAATTCTCTCCATATTGTTGCTCTTTCCAGCTGCTTCCCTCACATCCACAACATTCATTTGGATAATGGTATTATCTTGCATATCTGCCAGGCTGTATGTACAATATTGTGCCGAGTGGCCAGGCGAGTCATTTCTTCCATCACCACTCAAAATGACATCTTTACCAGCCTTTTCATTCCAAACTTGTTGCTTATGTTGTTCCCAGAACTCGTTTATTGTGGGGATGATGTACAACTGCTGATACTGATTAAACAGTGTAGATGAAAAATACTGCAGATTACAGAAGTTGAACATCAACCCCACTTTGGCATACGAGTTTCCTGACAACAACAAAGCAGATGCAAGCATTAAATTTCCTGCTCTAATTTTGTCGCAAGATGGTTGAGCTGCCCATCTCCCACCCACATGGCCAGACTGACACCCCCATGATACAACAAGGCAGGTTCCCACATAGGTTTTGGTATACTCCAATAGACGACCACAACCTTGTCGTTTACAATGACTCCCATGTAGAGATGTTATTAATGACATAAGAGTGTCTGTAAACACAATGCACTTCTCCATCCGTATTGCTTCTTCTGGGGTAACCACTTCCACAGTAGAGATGTAACCACTTCCACAGTACCCTGACGATGTAGTGCTCTTGGTTCCACCTTTGTCATCTCCACCTTCAGGCTCATCTCCACCTTCACCTTCAGGCTCATCTCCATCATGCCCATTTATAGTGAAATTGAGCACATCGTTATCCTCTATCAATGGTTCATCAAAAGGAGCAAAGGATCTAAAATTGCATTAACTATGTATTATTTACATGCACTGTATACATACAGTACCACTGTATACATACAGTACATGTATATTATATAAAGGCACCTGATAGTGATTGACCAATCTGTAACGTAACAATAACATCGTGACACAATCCCAATTTCATAATGACGTCATAATATCAGTCAACCGAATTAAGGTATAAATGACATGCTTCACACATTAATTTAATATACTGTCTGTATTGCATTAATTATAATGCAAGGTATATCAATGTGCAATGCATGTAACTTTTAAAGTGCATATATTCTCAACAATTGGTTTTAGAAAATCGGAAATACAGATTATTGGTCAATCACTAGCACCCGGTTAAACTGGTTTCATAACAATTTATTATACAAAGCAATTTCACTTTAGCTTCTATATGAAAGTCATGCCAGCCTGTTCAGCTGAAATCTGCTGTCCATGTAAAGTCTAAGGGCAAAATTGGGGGGGGGGGGGGT
>CACRXK020010257.1:0-11345 GCA_902702795.2 Paramuricea clavata
ATTTGCTATTGTGCAAATTTTGTTCAAATTTGGAAAGCAAATTGGTAAATAGAATTTTACCCTCATATTGGTAAATACAATTCTCTTTTTTGAGAGGGAATGGGTATAGGATAAATTTGGCTCAAATTACCTTTCATTTGCACAAGTGACTTTGTGGGTATTTTCGTCCATAATTTGATTTCTAAATTTGCCAAAATATTTGCAACCGTACAAATTTGATGCGATTACGGCAATGGCACCTTTGCACCGGGTTGCAAAGCATTGTGCAAATCTGTTTTTTCGCCCTGTGCAAGGTTATTCACACTGAGGACAAGGTTCTTTACCTTGAGGACAAGATTCCTCACACTGAGGACAAAGTTGCTGACACTGAGAACAAGGTTCCGCAGTCTGAGGACAAGGTTCTCCACTCTCACGACAAGGTTCCTCACTCTGAGGACAAGTTTCTTCACTCTGAGAACTAGTTTTTTCGCTCTGAGGACAAAGTTCTTCACTCTGAGGACAAGGTTCTTCACTCTGGGGACAAGGTTCTTCACTCTGAGAACAAGGTACGTTCCTCACTGTCAGCACAAGGTTCCTCACACTGTGGACAAAGTTGCTGACACTGAGGACAAGGTTGCTCACTCTGAGCACAAGGTTCTTCACTCTGAGGACAAGGGTCTTCATTCTGAGCACTAGGTTCTTTACTCTGAGGAAAAGGTTCGTCAAAGTGAGGACAAGGTTCTGCGGTATCAGGACAAGTTTCTTCGCTCTCAGGACAAGGTTCTTCGCTCTGAGGACAAGGTTCCTCACTCTGCGGCCAAGGTTCTGCACTCTGAGGACAAGGTTCCTCACTCTGAGGACAAGGTTCCTTAATCTGAGGACAAGGTTCCTCACTCTAAGGACAAGGTTCTTTACTCTGAAGACAAGGTTCTTCACTCTGAGGACAAGGTTCTTCAATCTGAGGAAAAGGTTACTCACTTTGAGGACAAGGTTACTCACTTTGAGGACAAGGTTCTTTAGTCTGAAGACAAGATTCTTCGCACAGAGGACAAGGTTCTTCACACTGAGGACAAGGTTCTTCACTCTGAGGATTAGGTTCTTCGCTCAGAGGATAAGGTTCTTCATTCTGAGGATAAGGTCCTTCACTCTGAGGACAAGGTACGTTCCTCACTGTGAGGACAAGGTTCCTCACACTGAGGACAAAATTGCTGACACTGAGGAGAAGGTTCCTCTGTCTGAGTACAAGGTTCTTCTCTCTGAGGACAAGGTTCTTCACTCTGAAAACAAGATTCCTCACTCTGAGGACAAGTTTCATCACTCTGAGGACAAGGTTCCTCACTATGAAGACAAATTTCGTCACTCCGAGGACAATGTTCTTCACTCTGAGGACTAGGTTCCTCATTTTGAGGACAAGGTTCCTCAAACTGAAGACAAAGTTGCTGACACTGAGGACAAGGTCTCTCAGTCTGAGGACAAGGTTCTTCACACTGGGGACAAGGTTCTTCGCCCTAAGGACTAGGTTCTTCGCTCAGAGAATAAGATTCTTCACTCTGAGGACAAGGTTCTTCACTATGAGGACAAGGTACGTTCCTCACTGTGAGGACAAGGTTCCTCACACTGAGGACAAAGTTGCTGACACTGAGGAGAAGGTTCCTCTGTCTGAGAACAAGGTTCTTCACTCTGAGGGCAAGGTTCTTCACTCTCAGGACAAGTTTCCTCACTCTGAGGACAAGTTTCTTCACTCTGAGGACAAGATTCCTTACTCTGAGGACAAATTTCCTCACTCCGAGGACAAGGTTCTTCACTCTGAGGACAAGGTTCCTCATTTTGAGGACAAGGTTCCTCAAACTTAAGACAAAGTTGCTGACACTGACGACAAGGTCTCTCAGTCTGAGGACAAGGTTCTTCACACTGGGGACAAGGTTCTTCACACTGAGGACAAGGTTCTTCACTCTGAGGACAAGGTTCCTCACACTGTCGACAAGGTTCTTCACTCTGAGGACAAGGTTCTTCAATCTGAGGAAAAGGTTACTCACTTTGAGGACAAGGTTCTTCACTCTGAAGACAAGTTTCTTCGCACAGAGGACAAGGTTCTTCACACTGAGGACAAGGTTCTTCACTCTGAGGACTAGGTTCTTCTCTCAGAGGATAAGGTTCTTGAGTCTGAGGACAAGGTTCTTCACTCTGAGGACAAAGTATATTCCTCACTGTGAGGACAAGGTTCCTCACACTAAGGACAAAGTTGCTGACACTGAGGAGAAGGTTCCTCTGTCTGAGGACAAGGTTCTTCACTCTGAGGACAAGGTTCTTCACTCTAAGGACAAGGTTCCACACTCTCAGGACAAGGTTCCTCACTCTGGTTCCAAGGTTCTTTACTCTGAAGACAAGGCTCTTCACTCTGAGGACAAGGTTCTTCACTCTGAGGACAAGGGACCTCACTCTGAAGACAAGGTTCCTACACTGAGGACAAGGTTCGCACTTTGAGAGCAAGTTTCTTCACTCTCAAGACAGGGTTCTTCACTCTGAGGAGAAGGTTCTTCATTCTGACGACAAGGTTCTTTACTGTGAGGACAAGCTTCTTCACTCTGAGGACAAGGTTCTTCTCTGTGAGGACAAGGTTCTTCACTGTGAGGACAAGGTTCTTCACTGCGATGACAAGATTCCTCTCTCTAAGGACTAGGTGCTTCACTCTGAGGACAAGGTTCTTCATGCTGGGGAAAATATTCTTCACTCTGAAGACAAGGTTCTTCACTCTGAGGACAAGGTTCTTCACTCTGAGAAATAGGTTCTTCACTCTGAGGACAAGTTTCTTCACTCTGAGGACAAGGTTCTTCACTCTGAGGACAAGGTTCTTCATTCTGACGACAAGGTTCTTTACTCTGAGGACAAGGTTCTTCATTCTGAGGACAAGGTTCCTCACTGTGAGGGCAAGGTCCTTCACTCTGAGGACAAGGTTCTTCACTGCGAGGACAAGGTTCCTATCTCTAAAGACTAGGTGCTTCACTCTGAGGACAAGGTTCTTCACGCTGGGGAAAATATTGTTCACTCTGAGGACAAGGTTCCTCACTTTTAGGACAAGATTCCTCACTCTGAGAACAAAGTTCCTGACTCTGAGGAGAAGGTTCTCCACCCTGAGGACAAGGTTCTTCACTCTCAGGATAAAGTTTATCACTTTGATGACAAGGTTCTTTACTCAGAGGACAACGTTCTTCATTCTGAGGATAAGGTTCTTTACTCTGAGGGCAAGGTCCTTCACTCAGAGGACAATGTTCTTCACCCTAAAGACAAGGTTGTTCACTCTGAGGACAAGGTTCTTCACTATGAGGAGTAGCTTCTTCACTCTGAGGAAAAGTTTCTTCACTCTCAGGACAAGGTTATTCACACTGAGGACAAGGTTCCTCTCTCAAAATACTAGGTGCTTCACTCTGAGGACAAGGTTTTTCACTCTGGGGAAAATATTCTTCACTCTGAGGACAAGGTTCGTAACTTTCAGGACAAGGTTCTTCAATCTGATGAGAAGGTTCCTCACACTGTGGACAAGGTTCCTCACTCTCAGGACAAAGTTGCCGACTCTGAGGAGAAGGTTCTCCACTCTGAGGACAAGGTTCTTGACTCTCAGGATAAGGTTTATCACTTTCAGGACAAGGTTCTCTATTCGGAGGACAACGTTCTTCACTCTGAGGATAAGGTTCTTTACTGTGAGGGCAAGGTTCTTCGCTCTGAGGACAATGTTCTTCACACTAAAGACAAGGTTGTTCACTCTGAGGACAAGGTTCTTCACTATGAGGAGTAGCTTCTTTACTCTGAGGAAAAGTTTCTTCACTCTCAGGACAAGGTTATTCACACTGAGGACAAGGTTCCCTCTCAAAGTACTAGGTGCTTCACTCTGAGGACAAGGTTCTTCACTCTGGGGAAAATATTCTTCACTCTGAGGACAAGGTTCGTAACTTTCAGGACAAGATTCTTCAATCTGATGAGAAGGTTCCTCACACTGTGGACAAGGTTCCTCACTCTCAGGACAAAGTTGCCGACTCTGAGGAGAAGGTTCTCCACTCTGAGGACAAGGTTCTTGACTCTCAGGATAAGGTTTATCACTTTCAGGACAAGGTTCTCTATTCGGAGGACAACGTTCTTCACTCTGAGGATAAGGTTCTTTACTGTGAGGGCAAGGTTCTTCGCTCTGAGGACAATGTTCTTCACACTAAAGACAAGGTTGTTCACTCTGAGGACAAGGTTCTTCACTATGAGGAGTAGCTTCTTTACTCTGAGGAAAAGTTTCTTCACTCTCAGGACAAGGTTATTCACACTGAGGACAAGGTTCCCTCTCAAAGTACTAGGTGCTTCACTCTGAGGACAAGGTTCTTCACTCTGGGGAAAATATTCTTCACTCTGAGGACAAGGTTCGTAACTTTCAGGACAAGATTCTTCAATCTGATGAGAAGGTTCCTCACACTGTGGACAAGGTTCCTCACTCTCAGGACAAAGTTGCCGACTCTGAGGAGAAGGTTCTCCACTCTGAGGACAAGGTTCTTGACTCTCAGGATAAGGTTTATCACTTTCAGGACAAGGTTCTCTATTCGGAGGACAACGTTCTTCACTCTGAGGATAAGGTTCTTTACTGTGAGGGCAAGGTTCTTCGCTCTGAGGACAATGTTCTTCACACTAAAGACAAGGTTGTTCACTCTGAGGACAAGCTTCTTCACTCTGAGGAGTAGGTTGTTCACTCTGAGGACAAGTTTCTTCACTCTGAGGACAAGGTTATTCACACTGAGGACAAAGTTCCTTTCTCTAAGTACTAGGTGCTTCACTCTGAGGAGAATGTTCTTCACTCTGGGGAAAATATTCTTCACTCTGAGGACATGGTTCCTCACTTTGAGGACTAGGTTCCTGACACTGATGACAAAGTTGCTGACTCTGAGGAGATTGTTCTCCACTCTGAGGACAAGGTTCTTCACTCTGAGGATAAGGTTCCTCACTTTGAGGACAAGGTTCTCCACTCTGAGGACAAGGTTCTTCACTCTGAGGATAAGGTTCTCTGCTCTGAGGGCAAGGTTCTTCACTCTGAGGACAAGGTTCTTCACCATGAGGACAAGGTTGTTCACACTGAGGACAACGTTCTTCACTCTGAGAAATAGGTTCTTCACTCTGATGACAAGTTTCTTCACTCTGAGGACAAGGTTATTCTCACTGAGGACAAGGTTCCTCACCTTGAGGAAAAGATTCCTCTCACCGAGGACAAAGTTGCTGCTACTGAGAACAAGGTTCCTCAGTCTGAGGACAAGCTTCTCCACTCTGAGGACAAGGTTCTTCACTCTGCGGACAAGGTTCTTCACTCTGAGGACAAGTTCCTTCACTCTGAGGACAAGGTCCTTCACTCTGAGGACAAGGTTCCTCACACTGAGAACAAGGTTCCTCAGTCTTTGGAGAAGGTTCTCCACTCTGAGGACAAGGTTCTTCACTCTGAAGACAAGGTTCCTCACTCTGAGGACAAGTTTCTTCACACAAAGGACGAGGTTCTTCACACTGAGAACAAGGCTCCTCACTTTGAGGACAAGGTTCCTCACTTTGAGGACAAGGTTCTTCACTCTGAGGACAAGGTTCTTCACTCCGATGATAAGGTTCTTCACTCTGAGGGCAAGTTTCTTCACACTGAGGACAAGGTTGTTCACTCTGAGAACAGGGTTCTTCACTCTGAGTTCAAGGTTCTTCACTCTGAGGTCAAGGTTCTCCACCCTGAGGACAAGGTCTTTCACTCTGAGGACAAGGTTCTCCAGTATGAGGACTAGGTTCTTCACTCTGAGGAGAAGGTTCTTCGCTCTGAGGTCAAAGTTGCTGACACTGAGAAAAAGGTTCCTCAGCCTGAGGACATGGTTCTTCACTCTGAGGACAAGGTTCCTGACACTGAGGACAAGGTTCTTCACTCTAAAGAGAGGGTTCTTCACTTGGAGGACAAGGTTCTTCACTCTGAGGACAAGGTTCCTCGCACTGGGGACAAGGTTCCTCACTTTGACGACAAGGTTCTCCACTCTGAGTACAAGGTTCTTCACTCTGAGGATAAGGTTCTTCACTCTGAGGGCAAGGTTCTTCACACTGAGGACAAGGTTCTTCATTCTCAGGACAAGGATCTTCACTCTGAGGACAAGCTTCTTCACTATGAAGACAAGGTTCTTCACTCTGGGGACTAGGTTCTTCAAACTGAAGACAAGGTTCTTCACTTTGAGGACAAGTTTCTTCACTCTGACGACAAGGTGCTTTACTCTGAGAACAAGGTTCTTCACTCTGAGGACAAGGTCCTTCACTCTGACGAGAAGGTTCTTCACTCTGAGGAGAAGGTTCCTCACTTTGAGGACAAGGTTCCTCTCACCGAGGACAAAGTTGCTGATACTGAGAACAAGGTTCCTCAGTCTGAGGTCAAGGTTCTACACTCTGAGGACAAGGTTCTTCACTCTGCGGACAAGGTTCTTCACTCTGAGGACAAGTTCCTTCACTCTGAGGACAAGGTCCTTCACTCTGAGGACAAGGTCCTTCACTCTGAGGACAAGGTTCCTCAGTCTTGGGAGAAGGTTCTCCTCTCTGAGGACAAGGTTCTTCACTCTGAAGACAAGGTTCCTCACTCTGAGGACAAGTTTCTTCACTCTGAGGACAAGGTTCTTCACTTTGAGGACAAGGTTCCTCACACTGAGGACAAGGTTCTGCACTCTGAGGACAAGGTTCCCCACTCTGAAGACAAGGTTCCACACTCTCAAGACAAGGTTCCTCACTCTGGTGAGAAGGTTCTTTACTCTGAAGACAAGGTTATTCACTCTGAGGAGAAGGTTCTTCACTCTGAGGACAAGGTTCCTCACACTGAGGACAAGGTTCCTCACTCTGACGACAAGGTTCTCCACTATGAGGCTACGTTCTTCACTCTGAGGACAAGGTTCTTCACTCTAAGGACAAGGTTCTTCACTCTGAGGACAAGGTTCCCCACTTTGAGGACAAGTTTCCTCTCACTGAGGACAAGGTTGCTGACACTGAGAACAAGGTTCCTCAGTTTGAGGACATGGTTCTTCACTCTGAGGACGAGGATATTCACTCTGCGGAAAAAGGTTCCTCACTCTCAGGACAATTTCTTCACTCTGAGGACAAGTTTCTTCACTCTGAGGACAAGGTTCCTCACACTGAGGACATTCTTCTTCACTCTGAAGAGAAGGTTCTTGACTCTGAGGACAAGGTTCCTCACTTTGATGACAAGGTTCCTCACACTGAGGACAAGGTTCCACACTCTGGTGAGAAGGTTCTTCACTCTGAGAAGGTTCTTCACTCTGAGGATAAGTTTCCCACTTTGAGGACAAGGTTCTCTACTCTGAGGACAAGGCTCTTCACTCTGAGGATAAGGTTATTTACTCTGAGGGCAAGGTTCTTCACTCTGAGGACAAGGTTCTTCACCCTGAAGACAAGGTTGGTCATTCTGAGGACAAGGTTCTTCACAATGAGGAGTAGGTTCCTCACTCTGAGGACAAGTTTCTTCACTCTGAGGACAAGGTTATTCACACTGAGGACAAGGTTCTTGACCTTGAGGACAAGGTTCCTCACACTGAGGACAAAGTTGCTGACACTGAGAACAAGGTTCTTCACTCTGAGGACAAGGTTCCTCACTCTGAGGACAAGTTTCTTCACTCTGAGAACTAGGTTCTTCGCTCTGAGGACAAGGTTCCTCACACTGAGGAAAAGGTTCTGCACTCTGAAGACAAGTTACCTGACTCTGAGGACAAGGTTCTTCACTCTAAGGACAAGGTTTCTCACTCTGAGGACAAGGTCCTTTACTCTCAAGACAAGGTTCTTCACTCTGAGGACAAGTTTCTTCACTCTGAGGACAAGGTTCCTCACACTGAGGACAAGGTTACTCACTTGGAGGAGAAGGTTCCTCACAA
Organism: Paramuricea clavata; assembly: GCA_902702795.2. NCBI lineage: Eukaryota > Metazoa > Cnidaria > Anthozoa > Malacalcyonacea > Plexauridae > Paramuricea > Paramuricea clavata. The sequence continues at coordinate 7,893 of CACRXK020010257.1, forward strand.
TGAGGACAAGGTTCTTCACTCTGAGAACAAGGGTCCTCACTCTGAAGACAAGGTTCCTCACACTGAGGACAAGATTCCTCACTTTGAGGACAAGGTTCTTCACTCTGTGCACAAGGTTCTTCACTCTGAGGACAAGGGTCTTCATTCTGAGCAGTAGGTTCTTTACCCTGAGGAAAAGGGTCTTCACTCTGAGGACAAGGTTCTTTACGCAGAGGACAAGGTTCTTCACAGTGAGGACAAGGTTCTTCACCCTGAGGACAAGGTTCCTCACTCTGAGGACAAGATTATCCACTCTGAGGACAAAGTTCTTCACTCTGAGGACAAGGTTCCTCACACTGAGGACAAGGTTCCTCACACTGAAGACAAGGTTCTTCATTCTGAAGACAAGGTTCCTCACACTGAGGACAAGATTCTTCATTCTGAGGACAAGGTTCCTCACACTGAGGACAAAGTTCCTCACACTGAGGACAAGGTTCTTCATTCTGAGGACAAGGTTCTTCACTCTGTGGACAAGGTTCCTAACCCTGAGAACAAGGTTCCGAACTTTGAGGACAAGGTTCTCCACTCTGAAGACAAGCTTCTTCACTCTGAGGATAAGGTTCTTCACTCTGAAGGCAAGGTTCTTCACACAGACGACAAGGTTGTTCACTCAGAGGACAAGGTTCTTCACTCTGAGGAGAACGTTCTTCACTCTGAGGAGAAGGTTCTTCATTCAGAGGAGAAGGTTCCTCACTTTGAGGACAAGGTTCCTCTCGCTGAGGACAAAGTTGCTGACACTGCGAGCAAGGTTCCTCAGTCTGAGGTCAAGGTTCTACGCTCTGAGGACAAGGTTCTTCACTCTGCGGACAAGGTTCTTCACTCTGAGGACAAGTTCCTTCACTCTGAGGACAAGGTTCTTCACTCTGAGGACAAAGTTCCTCACACTGAGAAGAAGGTTCTTCAGTCTTGGGAGAAAGTCCTCCACTCTGAGGACAAGGCTCTTCACTCTAAGGACAAGGTTCCACACTCTCAGGACAAGGTTCCTCACTCTGGTTCCAAGGTTCTTTACTCTGAAGACAAGGTTCTTCACTCTGAGGACAAGGTTCTTCACTCTGAGTATAAGGGCCCTCACTCTGAAGACAAGGTTCCTACACTGAGGACAAGGTTCGCACTTTGAGGACAAGGTTCTTCACTCTGAAGACAAGGTTCTTCATTCTGAGGACAAGGTTCTTCATTCTGACGACAAGGTTCTTTACTCTGTGGACAAGGTTCTTCACTCTGAGGACAAGGTTCTTCTCCGTGAGGACAAGGTTCTTCACTGTGAGGACAAGGTTCTTCACTGCGAGGACAAGGTTCCTCTCTCCAAGGACTAGGTGCTTCACTCTGAGGACAAGGTTCTTCACGCTGGGGAAAATATTCTTCACTCTGAGGACAAGGTTCCTCACTTTGAGGACAAGGTTCCTCACTCTGAGAACAAAGTTTCTGACTCTGAGGAGAAGGTTCTCCACTCTGAGGACAAGGTTCTTCACTCTCAGGATAAAGTTTATCACTTTGATGACAAGGTTGTTTACTCGGAGGACAACGTTCTTCACTCTGAGGATAACGTTCTTTACACTGAGGGCAAGGCCCTTCACTCAGAGACAATGTTCTGCACCCTAAAGACAAGTTGTTCACTCTGAGGACAAGGTTCTTCACTCTGAGGAGTAGCTTCTTCACTCTGAGGAAAAGTTTCTTCACTCTGAGGACAAGGTTATTCACACTGAGGACAAGGTTCCTATCTCAAAGTACTAGGTGCTTCACTCTGAGGACAAGGTTCTTCACTCTGGGGAAAATATTCTTCACTCAGAGGACAAGGTTCCTAACTTTCAGGACAAGGTTCCTCAATCTGAGGAGAAGGTTCCTCACACTGTGGACAAGGTTCTTCACTCTGAGGACAAGGTCCCTCACTCTGAAGACAAGGTTCCTACACTGAGCACAAGGTTCGTCACTTTGAGGACAAGGTTTTTCACACTGAGGACAAGGTTTTTCACACTGAGAACAAGGTTCTTCATTCTGACGACAAGTTTCTTTACTCTGAGGACAAGGTTCTTCATTCTGAGGACAAGGTTCTTCACTTTTAGGACAAGGTCCTTCACTCTGAGGATAAGGTTCTCTACTCTGAGGGCAAGGTTCTTCACTCTGAGGACAAGGTTCTTCACCATGATGACAAGGTTGTTCACACTGAGGACAAGGTTCTTCACTCTGAGAAATAGGTTCTTCACTCTGAGGACAAGTTGCTTCACTCTGAGAACTATGTTCCTCACACTGAGGACAAGGTTCTTCACTCTGAGGACAAGGTTCCTAACTTTCAGGACTAGGTTCCTCAATCTGAGGACAAGGTTCCTCACACTGAGGACAAGGTTCTTCACTCCGAGGACAAGGGTCCTCACTCAGAAGACAAGGTTCCTTACACTGAGGGCAAGGTTCGTCACTTTGAGGACAAGGTTCTTCACTCTGAGAACAAGGTTCTTCACTCTGAGGACAACGTTCGTCACTCTGAGGACAAGGTTCTTCATTCTGACGACAAGTTTCTTCACTATGAGGACAAGGTTATTCACACTGAGAACAAGGTTCCTCACCTTGAGGAGAAGGTTCTCTCACTCTGAGGAAAAGATTCTTCACTCTTATGACAAGGTTCTTCACTCTGAGGACAAGGTTCTTCATTCTGAGGGCAAGTTTCTTCACTCTGAGGACAAGGTTATTCACACTGAGGACAAGGTTCTTCACCTTGAGGACAAGATTCCTCACACTGAGGACAAAGTTGCTGACACTGAGAACAAGGTTCCTCAGTCTGAGGAGAAGGTTCTCCACTCTGGGGACAAGGTTCTTCACTCTGACGACAAGGTTCCTCACTCTGAGGACAAGTTTCTTCACTCTGAGGACAAGATTCCTCACTCTGAGGACAAATTTCGTCACTCCGAGGACAAGGTTCTTCACTCTGAGGACAAGGTTCCTCATTTTGAGGACAAGGTTCCTCAAACTGAAGACAAAGTTGCTGACACTGAGGACAAGGTCTCTCAGTCTGAGGAAAAGGTTCTTCACACTGGGGACAAGGTTCTTCACACTGAGGACAAGGTTCTTCACTCTGAGGACAAGGTTCCCCACACTGACGACAAGGTTCTTCAATCTGAGGACAAGGTTCCTAACTTTGAGGACAAGGTTCTTCAATCTGAGGACAAGGTTCCTCACACTGTGGACAAGGTTCTTCACTCTGAGGACGAGGGTCTTCACTCTGAGGACAAGTTTCCTCACTCGGAGGACAATTTTCTTCACTCTGAGGACGAGGTTCTTCAGTCTCATAACCTGAAGTTCAGGCCCTAATCACAGAATAGGGCCTGACACAAAACCTATCTAAAGTGTGAGATTCCCGTCCACCTGGTGGACGGGAAATCTGATTGGTTGATCAGCATCATGAAGGATTTTGATTGGTTGCAA